>CAUYQV010172547.1:0-22440 GCA_963574575.1 Galagoides demidoff | reverse complement strand
CCTGTGGTCCCAGCTACTTGGGAGGCGGAGGCAGGAGACTCGCTTGAGCCCAGGAGTTGGAGGTTGTTATGAGCTGTGATGCCATGGCACTCTACCCAGGGGGATAGCTTGAGGCTCCGTCTCAAAAAAAAAAAAAAAATTTGATTCTATCCCAAACTTATAACTCCCCAAATTTCCACACTCAGCAAACATTATTCTTCCAGATGCTCATGTCCAAAACAATGAATCCCACTCAGTCTTCACAAACTGAATGAATCTATCAGAAATGCTGTAGGCTCAAATTTCAAAATATGTTGATGACTACTTTTACGAACTTCCACTGCTCCCATTCTCACCTAGATCACCACTGTTTCTCCTCTGGGCCACCACAATACCCTTTTGGACTTTTGTTTCCAACCTTGTTTCAAGAGCCCAGAGTCTATTCCCATAAGTACTAGAGTAACCTTTTTATGATGGTCCAATTACCATCATAATTCTCTGCACAGAAATTTTTAATATCATCTCATCTTATTCATGGTAAAATGGGAAGTCCTACCCCAGCTCCTACCAGTGTCCATCTCATTGGCACTGTCCCACTCATTAGCAGGAGGCAGGAGACTCGCTTGAGCCCAGGAGTTGGAGGTTGCTATGAGCTGTGATGAGCCCAGGGGGATAGCTTGAGGCTACATCTCAAAAAAAAAAAAGAATTAGTGACACATAATAGGTGCTCCATAAATATTTGCTGATTAATTTAATTTAAAAATATTTCTTTTTTTGGTTAAGAATTTGTTTCTGGTTGACATATTTTCTGCCAGATATAGGTCCGATCAAACTGAAGATACATATTTAACATATAATGTTTTTTCTCTTATTTTGTGTATTCTTCCCCCCCCCCAGGAAGCAGGCATGTAAAGTGGCACCAAAATGTAATGAGAAAAACTACTAATAATAATTCTTGTAAAAGTCAGTTCATTTAGAACTTGGTATTATTGTGTTCCTTTTTTCTAGTAATTGAACTTTCCATTTTCTTTTAAAGAACTTGATAGACATAGAGATCATCCAGTGTGACGCATTTTACGATTACAGTTATAGAAAAGCTATGAAAATGTAATGCATCCCCAGAATTTAAAATAATATATTAGTTTCACATGAAATCTGCATTTGCTTTAATACTTACCATTACCTTATGTGTTTTAACAGTAAGGTTTACTTCCAAGACCCATGTTCATTTGTTCTGTATGATAATAATCTCATAATGGTAAGTGGAAGCACGGTACTGATGTTTAGGTTACACTGTTTTCATTTCTAAGGTAAAGTTCAAGTTGTAGTGGAGCCCTTCACCCAGGGGATGTGCTGAACACCCTCACATGGGCACATTAGGTGAAATCCCGCCAATCACCCTCTCTCCTCTTCCCTCCTCTCTCTCTCTTCTCTCCCCCGTTTCTCCCCTTTTCTTTACCCTCTCCCCTCCTCTCCTCCTCACTAGACTATACTTGTGGGCTTGTAGTTGTTTACATATTGTCTGGTTTATATATTGGTTTGTGTGTATATACACACACACACACACACACACACACATATATATATCAATTTCTGTAAAAGAAAAGTGAAAGTTCAATTACTAGAAAAAGGAACACAATAATACCAAGTTCTAAATGAAGTGGCTTTTACAAGAATTATCATTATTAGTTTTTCTTATTATATTTTGGTGCCAGTTTACACACATGGTTCCTTGGGGTGAAATCAAGCAATCCACCACCTTGACCTCCCAGACTGCTAGGATTATAGGCATGAGTACACTGGATAGTTTTTCCCCCCATTCTTATGATAATTTACTTAGAAGAATGTGTTTCAACTCCATCCAGGTAAACACAAAAGATGTAAAGTCTCCATCTTTTCTTATGGCTGAATTGTAGTATTCCATGGTATACTGTACACCACAGTTTGTTAAGCTATTCATGGTTGATGGGCACTTGGGTTATTTCCATGTCTTGGCAATTGTGAATTGAGCTGAAATAAACATTGTAGGGCAAATGTCCTTGTGGTAAGATGAGGACCTTTGTACTAGAATGTTTATTCAGTGAGATTAGCCCACATCACAATTTCCTGAATCTGCAGATCCTAGCATGAGAAGGGAACACTTTTGCACTGCTGGTGAGTTTGCAAACTAATACAATCTCTATGGAAAGAAGTATGGAGAATTCTTAAAAAACTAAAATTGGAACTTCCATTTGATCCTAGTAGGTATTGACCCAGATGAAGTCTGTTTCTAAAGTTAGAATTCACTCTCCTAGTGAGAAATTCTGAAAAATAATTGGGCAACTGAAAAGGATTTGCTATACTAAGATTTTCAGATGTACCCAAATGATTATCTGTACTTTGGTTGTTAGAATAAAATTCACCAAATGACTTAAATAAAATTGAGGAATATTATTTTCCACATAAAAAGTAAAAAATGTCTTCAAAATCTATAAATGTCTTTCACTATTATACTAGGCCTTCCAATTCTCTTGAGACATTTGCTATGATTCATGAATTAGTTTCCTCGCCACTATACTGTAAAATTGTCCTTGAAACCATCTTTTATTCTCCCTTTACAAGACTGTTTCTTGATCTTTAATTTCTTTTGAAGATGTTTCAATGGCTTTTTTTAAAGGATGATTTTGGTTTATTTAAATTTGTATTGGATTTATTTATTTATTTATTTATTTATTTATTTTTGAGACAGAGTCTCACTCCATTGCCCTGGGTAGAGTGCCATGGTGTCAAAGCTCATGGCAACATCAAACCCTTGGGCTCAAGCCATCCTCTTGCCTCAGCCTCCTGATAACTGAGACTATGGGTGGCTGCTACAATACCTGGCTGATCTTTCTACTTTTAGTAGGGATGGGGTCTCACTCTTGCTCAAGCTGGTCTCCAACTCCTGAGCTCAGAAATCAAGCTATCTACCACCTTGAGCTCCCAGAGTGCTAGGCTGACAGGTGTGAGCCAATGGATTTTAAATGCCCACGGAAGAAAAAAATTCCACCTCTTTCACTGGTAAATTAAAGCCCTTCACTGCCTTTCATGGGTTAATCTCAGTCAGCTTTCCCCGGATGTGACTTCTCCACCTGATCTTGTATCCTTCAATATTCTTGATATTATTCAGTTCATAGCCTTCAAATACTGTGACTCATTAAAAACCTGATGGGTAAATTGCCTGGTATCTCATTTCAGTATAAAGACATGTATAACCTAGGAACTATGAGGCTAAGGTCCTTTCAGCCTAGAAAAAATTGCCACGACTTCACATAACAGCAAATTTTGTCACAACAATAATCCATACTTTATAAGTACCGCATACCTTTACCAGAGGCAATTGTCCCTCTTGCCTACCTGGTAATACTCTGTACATCTTTCAAGGCTGATTGACATATCACTTTCTGCACTGAGGAAGCATTGACAATTTTTCAGGTTCCTGACATTGCTTACATAGTAGTGGAAGAAACAGTTCCTGCCCTCCTGGAGCCTTCCCTGTCCACTCCTCTTTGAGCTGCTCCCCAGTCAGAATCATATTAGTTTCCCCAGATCTATCCCAATGAACTGATATATCTTAGTCTACCACTAAATGATGCACATTTTTAGGATAGCACCTTCTCTTAATCATCCACTTATACTCTTGATTCTAGCCCATTTCTGTGCAGAAAACATGTAGACTCAATGCTTTTAGGTTTGGAATTAAAAAGAAGAGGTACAATGAAAGCGTAAAAGATTCACTTAATCATTTTGATATTTTTCTTCTTATAGCAAAACATTTTTAAAAGTTTTACTTGCTATGAATAAAATGATTATTTCTTATAAAAGGGAATCCTGAAACTTAGGAAGAATTTTTATTGATGGGGTATTTTGAAATGTACTATTTTTTTTAAGAAAATAAAGTCTCTCTTCCAACATTGACAAAAAGAGACAAAGTTTGCTTTTATGTGAAGTTGTGGCAATTTTTTCTAGGCTGAAAGGACCTTAGCCACAATATTTTCTAGGTTATACATGTCTTTATACTGGAAATGAGATACCAGGCAATTTACCCATCAGGTTTTTAATGAGTCACAGTATTTGAAGGCTATGAACTGAATAATATCATTCATTTATGGTCTTGTCCTGCCGATGTTGTGTTTTATGGGAGACAGTGTGAAACAAACAAAATAGAGCTTTTTAATAAGCTTCACTATTAAGTGCAACTGAGCCATTTCAGAAAATAATGGCATTTCACAGAAGAGAATAAAAAACATAAAGTGCCATTTTCCTGAAATAACAAAGAGATAAATGAGTAAAGCGGCATAAATGTTAACACAGTGACCAATAAATGTGTACTATTTCACATCTAAGAAAAATCACAATGAATAGCACAATGCTTTGCAGCTTAGCTTTTGCTTCAAATAAGCCAATCGTGAGTCAATATTGCCAATAGGTCCTTGTCCTTTTTTCCTAAATCATAGTTGAACAATAAAGCTACCAATAATTTAGTGTCCTTTTAAAGGCCACAGTGGAGGCTAATAGCCAAATTCAGGCTAAAGCCCATTGTCTAGGTAATCACTGACTATCAATTGATCATACCTTAATCGTGTGCCTTTAATCTCAGTATCCCTGGGCATCCTTCCTCCTCTCCTTTCCTCATTCTTGTCTCAGTAAAAACTGTATGATTGGTTGCCTAAACAGGGTCTATCTCTATCACCAGGGCAAATATGCAGCCCTGGCATCAAGTTAGCTGCCTTCTCCAACTCCTAGGCTCAAGTGATCTTCCAGCTTTGGCTTCCAAATTAGCTGAGATGACAGGGATACACCACCATACCCTGGCAAATTTTGCATCATTTTTTTTGTGAGATAGGGTGTTTCTATGTTGCCTCAGCTGGTCTCAAACTCCTGGCCTCAGCCTCCCAATGTGTGATCCTCCTGCCTCAGCCTCCCAATGTGTGGGATTATAAGTGCAAGCCCCTGAACCTGGCCCTAAACATTTTTAATAACCTTAACCTGGGTTCATTTATTTAGTTCACACCTATAAGAGTTTAATCTAAAACACAAATTTAATGGTATTATACCTCTGCTTTTTAAAAACTTCATTGACGTGTTTACTCAGTTCCCAATACTTCATACAGCCTTTATTTACAATGTTTAATTGTGATCTTGAAATATTCATTCATCCATCACATCACAATTCATAATCATCTGCTCTGCGGCAAACATAAAGATACGCATCACTCTGTTAGGGAGATACAACGATATGCATTGATTATAGGGAGATACAATGATATGCATTGCTCTCTTAGGGAGATACAACGATATGTATAGCTCTGTTAAGGAGATACAATGATATGCATCGCTCTGTTAGGGAGATACAATGATATGCATAGCTCTGTAAGGGAGACACTATGCCTCCCCCCTGGGGTTTGCATGTTGCATTAGTTTCTTATGGCTGCTGTCAAAATTTGCCACAAACTTAGCTTCTTAAAACAATACAGATTGATTTTCTGGCAGGTCTGGAGGTCAGAAGTCCTAACGTGAAGGTATGAGAAGGACAGTTCTCCTTCGGTAATTTCTAGCGAATAATCCACTTCCTTACCTCTTCTGGCTTCCAGAAGTTGCCTGCATTCCTTGGCTGCTGGCTCCTGCCGTAAAGCCAGCAGAGTAACATCTTCATCTTCCAAATCAGTCTCTCCCTCCCTCCCCACTGTACCTCTGCTTCCTTCGGCACATCTCCATCTCTGCCTCTGACACCCCCAGAAAAGTGGCTGACACATTTGTGAAATCAACCTTGAGAAGTGCATTTCTACTCCTGTTGCTATTTCGCAGGCTTCATGTTGAGTTTTTCAGGGGTGCAAATACAGACGTGTAACATGGAAGAGCTAGCGCCTGTGTTGTTCAAAATGTTACCCAAATGCTTCATTAATTGTCAAATTCCCCCTGGGCATTTAAAAACATTTGTAATTGTTTAAAGATTGTTAACTGTGGCTGACAGGCAAAGATAGTAAAGCTATAGCATTAAGTAGCTGCTACCAGCCAGGGATCAACTAGAAATCAGGATTTAGCAGCTGTGAAGCTACAAAGTAAACGTCAAAATCATTACAAACAAGGGGAACCAAAAATTAACTTCTACACAATTTTCAGGGTTAAAGATATTACGTATTTAATGTAGTGCAAAAGGCATTCTGTCCCTTGGCCTATGAGTGAATAAGTGAAGGAAGGAAGGGAGGAAACTACAAATTTACCATCACCATTCATCTCCTTGGAATGATTGTGAACTAGTACATTTTCCCCCTTCCTTCTTTTTATCTTCATATCCTCCCACAGGTATTTACTGAATTGTTTCCTTGAGTCCTGGGTAGATACTAATATACAAAGCAGAGCAGTCCCTGCCATTATGGGGCTTCTTTTCCAGAATGAGGATACGCGAAAGCAAAGAAGGTTGCTGCCGATCCTGACAAGCTCTAGGACAGTGGTTCTCAACCTTCCTAATGCCGCAGCCCTTTAATACACAGGCTGAGAACCACTGCTCTAGAAGAAAGTATGGGAAGTGACAATGAGAGTCAGGTGTGGGGGGAGGTGGCCCTCCACAAGGGGACGCCCTGTCGGGAGGGGGGGGAGGTTTGACGTCAACCCTGAATCATACATAAAAAGAACACCTTTCTGACAGCAAGGGAGAGGACCACCATGAGCAGAGCAGAGCCAGGAGTTCAACAACACTGAGGAGATCCGACGTGTGTTTCACAGTAACACGCTAAATTGTAAACTGGTATTTTTTCTTTCACGTTTCATGAAGATAATCGAGATCACATTGATTTTACTATGTATGACCATAAACTAGTTTATTTCTGTTTACCGCACCCAAAATTCAAGGCACCTGTGAGTGTCAGACACTTATATAACCAGAGGACACTGTGGACTGCATAATAAATGTGTCTCAGAGTCTGACTTACTCTGGAATCTGAATGCTTTTTTCTGGGCATCATAGCACACTACTTTAGAAATGGAGTCAGAGGCCCCCACAGAGCTGTGGGTTCAGTTCCTTTTCTTTATGGAACATATCACTAGTCCTGGAATCGGCTTAGAGGAAACCTAAGTACTTCAGAATATCTTTCCGGAACTAAATTATGTATGAATCTTGGCATTTTACTAATCTTTGAGTAATGGTATCTCATATATTGATATTATAAATATTAGCTAACAAACATTTCTATTACTGAATTATTAGACTCTCAGAGAGCTTGTGCTGTTTGGTGTCACCCCTGTCTTCCTGCTGCGTGGATGTGTCTCTCCTCCCCATTTTCCAGCTAGTAAAACACCACTTGCCTGGGATGCCTCCTGCTCTGGGAGGATTTCCAATCATACTTTCTCCTCTTTCACCTTTTTAAGTGGAGCTAGAGGAAACCATTATCCACTGGACACATATAACTCCTCACATAGACTAGACGGCTGAGCACTTTGCCAGTATGCTAAGAGTTCACTTTTATTTGCTGATTTGATTAAATGTTTGATGTGATATTGTAAAGAAATGTCCTAAAGGTTACCCTCTCTTCAGTGACCTAACGGCATGGAATTTACTCCTCTGGAAATTCCCTGTTTGGCAAACTTTTTATATAAAGGGACATCCAAATGGCCTGGGTTCACTTGTTCAACCTCCAGGAGCTTCTTATGAAAGAAAAAAATGAGGGCCTGGATAGTTTAATGAAAGTTACCTTTATGGTAAAAATCCTTGAGCTCTTCATGATAAAAAACCTTGAGCTCTTCGGGGAGGGAAAATAATAAACTAAGAAAGCCGCTTAAAAACAATGTATCATATGATGAAATCTTCAATATTTAGAAAGAAAATGCACTAGGAACATATTTTACTTTTGATTAAATGTAGTAAATAAATGAAATGATCATTTCTTTTCATAGATAAAACCAGATTTTTAAAACATAATATAATATCACTATTAGTACAGATGGTATCATTAAGAGAACAAAGAATTTGAGGCACAACGATAATTAAACTTCCCTTACCTAAAAGCAAAGTAACAGACAAATGAGTGTTTCATGGGAAACATCAGCTATTTCAACAATCAAAGAATCACTGACAATTTGGCTTGAAATATCTGATAAAGTCAGTAATAGAGAGTGGCCTTCAGTTAAAGGAAAATCATCCAAAAAGTAGGTCAGTTTACAGTTAGAGATAGTATTTTACTATCATTTTAGTGAATGAATCAACACTGCACTAATTATGATTGGTGGGTAAGTCCCACTTCCAGATTATTCATGATTATCTATTATATACTGATCTGACTAAAGTTGATGAAGAAAGTTTTTCTACCAGGAGACTGGTCAGCTTAACTTGTTGAAAATTACCAAAAAGAGTGACTGATTATTAAAATTCCAGATGTTGTAAAAAGATGCATTTTACCCCTCTTTCACAGTATTAATGTATAGGTTGATAGTACCAATCTATCTAAAAGGTCACTTCATCTGTGACATTAAATTAGTAATCTTTTCATCACTATCAATGACAAGAGTAAAGGTTGTATTCTTGTGTGGTCTACTTCCAAAAACATTCAGCCAATGCCAAGTCATTGTAACTTTTGAGGTAGAAGGCGGCCGGAGATTACTTCTCTCCTCCTTCAGCTAATGGATCAGCAGATAATGATGCTTTTCACAAGCCAAATGGTAATTTTAAAAAGTCAAGCAGGGCTCCCAAGATGTACCAGCTTACTTTAGATTTCAAAAAGTTGATCAATTGCTAGAAGCACACATTCTTGCCAACAACAAGCTCCAAACAATTACTATCTAAATTTTAAATGTATAACAGAAATTATTATAGTTGTAATTAAATCACTTAGCTGCGTGGTATCTGATTCTCCTTTCTCCTCCAATCTGGAAAGATGGATGAGGCAACACAGAATAAAGCCTTTCTCATCATCTGCACAATGAAGTATAGAGGGAGGGACTAATTCATTTTTCTCATTCCTCTCCCCCAATTTTATAAGGCAGCTCTTGTTTTGGAGGCCTTAGATTTCCACAGAAGATAGCTGAGTAAACCCATCTCCTTCAGTTATGAAACCATAAATGACTGTCAGGGAAAGAAAAGAGGTCACATCACATTGATACAGTAGAAACCACTGAGACAGGGTAGAAACCAGATTGCAGTGCTCCATGAAATATACAACCAATCTAGGAATCAATCCTATATAGTGCTTTGGTTTGTTTGCTGAAAGCCACGTGAAGTAATTTTTGTACCGTTTATTTGTTTAGTCTAGTAAGAGGTGACATGCATCAAAGGCAACGTGTGTGTTTTGAAAGGCAGTAAAATACAGTGGCCAAGAGGGTTGGGAGACAGATTGCCTCTGTGAAGATTCTGGTCTAGAATTTACTATGTAGATAGCACTATAGATATCACCATGTGATATCACTTCTCTTTGCACTAAAATATTCTGTGCCTCAGTTTCTTCATCTATAAAATGAGAATACTTATGGTACCTATTTTATAGAGTTGTAATATGGATTAAATATCATGTGTTGGGTACATATATAAATTCTGGCACATGAGAAGTTCTATGCAAACGTGAGCTTCCACATTTGTAATTGTAGTTGTAATACAGCAATTACTATTGCTTGTAATTTCTCAATTTCTCAAAAACTAACCCTTCTCAAAATATGAATTATAAATATTCCCCATCAATGAATATTGTAATACTCAACCAGGGTATGAACTGAGAATTATACAGCTCAACCCAAATGTCAAATAGTTAGGACTATTGACATATCATTATTATGCAATATATTTACAATAATAAGCCATAGTTCTTTCCATGAAGGAAATTATAATCCAGTGGTAAAAATAAACAGTAGATTTTAATAAAACACAAGATGTAGTAGAAGGTTCTGAATAAAGGCATTGGCAAAGCTGGGATGCAGTGTTCTTGGAAAGTTATTATTCAGAGGATATCTTTGAAATAAAAGTTAAAAGATGTGTACTATTTTGATAGGTGGATATGGTTGGATAACATTGTATGTTGTGGCTAAGCAGGTAGAGAGGTGAAATAGGAAATTCTGGGGTTAATATATAAGGACTAGACCAGGGATATAGGGGATCTTAAATGTTTCACTGAGGAAACTGACATTTAAGACAAGAGAACCAATGAAAGTGTTTAACCAGGAGCAGAAATTAAATTTCATTTGATTATTAAAAATATAACACCGGCAATAGTAGAAAGAATGTAGAAACTTTTGGTAAACCATTCTGGTAAAATAGTACTTTGGGTTCATACTTTGAACTCCCACATCTATCCTAAACACAGCACACAAATTTAAAATGAAATAATAAAATAAATAAATAATAAATACATGCTATAGCCATACTTAAAACCAAATCAATGCTTTATAGATCAGAAATGGAAGAAAAACCAAGAATAGTGACAACTGTGCTACTAAGTCCCAGCCACACTGACATTTTGATCCAAAAGCAAGAATTACTTGTGGGGTAGTCATATAAAAAGTACAATGAACATGGTGAATGGATGTAGCCAGATTCATCATATTAAAAGGGCAGTCAAAGGACTTTGAGGTCCACTCAAAGGATCCTGAAGATAGCTGCCCCCTTGATGGCAACTTCAGTTTATATACTCCTAAATATGCCAACCACTTGGACTGAACTAGTTCAAACTGGTCTTTCTTTCACCAGCTTTATGTAAGGAATGCTGCTCAGGTGAGCAATGTGAAACTTATTACTAGTTTTGAAATGGGGAGATACTGAACTCAAGACAATCCCATAGAAAGAATACTCCCAGTAGCACAAGAAAAACTAAAAGAAAGAAAGAAAAAACAACAAAATCACCAGAGAGAAAAAGAATTCACTGCCAAAATGGAAGATAATAGATTAATCAGAAAATTATGATTCAAAAAATGTTAAATTAATAACATCCATCCTAAAGAGAACAATAAACCATAAGATGAAAACATACAAAGAGGATAAAAAGAGCTATCAGCTGCCGAGTTGTCCCAGAAAGAAGGAAAGGTTTTATATGAAAAAGGAAAAACAAGCAAGCAAGCAAGCAAACAAACAAACAAAAAACAGATTGGGTAATCAAGGGAAAAGTACTAGAACCTGCCAGAGATTCCACAGGAGAAGCTATGGAGCAGAAGAGGAAGGGATATGAAGCTGGAGGGGATCAACCTGTGAGAGGCCTGGAATCTTGTGGAAAGAGTAGGTGAGGGGGTGGTTTTTTCCCTCCCTCACATCTCTGGCAGTAAGCAGGCTCCTGAGCTGCTAGAAAGCCTTTCTGCTATCCTGAGCCCAGTGATTTTGACAGGTGGATATGGTTGGATAACATAATTTATTGTAGCTAAGTAGGTAGAGCGGTGTAATAGGAAATGCTGCCACTAGTGAACTGGGAGCTTCTTGAGTACAGAGTGTTAGGATGCCAGCCCCCCTGGGCTCATTTTCTGTCCCCACACCCCTCAGCCAAGATGGCAGGTACCAATACTGCTTTCCAGCCACTGTGCACCTTGGTCCAACCCAGGGAGCTTCAGCCCCTCAGTTTTTATCGTTCTAATTCCCACACAAATATTTATTTCCCAACTCTAGACCAGACTGAGGGAGTTATGGGGGCCAGTGAGTTTCAGAACTGTGTTAACCAAGATCCTGGTTATTCCATATAGGCTGACTTCTACAGAGAGGGTGCTAGCTATGCTCCATTCAGGCTCTTTTCCTCCCTTACCCCTCCCCAATCCATGGCTGCCACAGAGATGACGGAGCCAGGGCCCTCAGCAGCTGCTGCTTTCCCTCTATTGGTGCATCTACCGTACAAAGGCTTCCACAAAGCCTGGGGCTCAATTCATTCCTGTTAAAAAGTTACAGCAGACTAAGTGGTGCTCTGACTGAACTCCCTATTCACCAGCCCTTCTTGATGCTACTCACCTACCTACTACTCCATCAGAGCAACACCCTGAAGCAGAGGGACATAAAACCTGTTTGAGCACCCCAGGGGCAACTTCGGACCAGCACACTTCTTGCCAGCGTGGTCAGATATTGATCTTTATGGACCCAGGGGCAGGCCATAAGTCAGATCTCATGTCTCAGGACTAAATCGTGTCATTCAGGGACACAGAGAGAACATTTGTAAATTAATGGCAGAAGACACAGGAGCCCAACCTGGGCTCAGTGTAGATCTGAGCCATACCACACTTATGGAAAACCCCTGCCCCCATAGGAAGATGGTGCTCTCAGCCCATAAGGGGATGCTATTCAGGGAAGCTCCCAGCCTGCATTGCCATTGCTATAGATCTTGGCAGTGTTGAGCTCCTGCCTGTTAGGAGACAGTAAAGGAAAACTGTGGAGCAGGGGAGGAAAGAGAAGAATGAAAGCTACTCAACAGCAGATTATGAATCTCAGATGACCAACGGCCTCACCCCTACAAGCAGACTATCTGGTTTGGTGAGGTGATTTAGCCCTTCCCTGGCAGCTTCTCCAGCAACCCAAGAGCTGATCTTTGACACCTGCTGAGACAGTTATCTTATTGGCTTTTATGGAGCCTGAGAGCAGGTGCACATTACCCAGTCCAGCCCAGTCACACCCCCACACCTACCTCTGCTGTGGTAGAAAATAAGGATTCACCTGGAAGTTCTAAGACCCTGCCCACCACCTAGGGGACATTTGAATGCTACTCCCACAGGACTATAGCAGCTCACAGATCCTGAAAACATCACTGCAGCTGGCTCTTTCCAGTAAGCACCACTTACTGGTATGGAGGTAAATTTGTATAGTTCTTTACAATATTTGCTAAATCAATCATATAGGGGATGGTTGCTTCTTACTTACAAGTATCACCTACTATCTCAGATACTGAATTGGGCATGTCAATACCATTCGCACTGTTAAGAAGACCACAGGGCCAATGTAAAAAAGAGGATTTCAAAGATCTCTGTCCTCCCTCATCCACAAGAGACAGAGAATCTGCCCACACACATAGCTCACCACCACTGCAACTTAAAGCCCACTAGCAACTGAGAAAACCACCAGACTAAGGATATCTATAACCAAGTCATTCATCCAGAACCTAGACTTACATCAAAACACCAAAGGAAAACAAAGGACTCTTAACTGATATATGCAACAGACTCACCCTTACAGAAGTGGGGGAAGCCCCACTGAAACAAAAGAAAATACAAAAACAAAAAGTGATTGCTATTCTAGATGAGAATAAATCAGTACAAGAACTCTGGAAATATGAAAAATCAGAGAGAAAGGACACCCCCCAAAGGGCAAACCTGCTCTCTGGCAACAGATCCAACCACAGGTAAAGAATTTTAAATATGGATTGTAAAGAATCTCAACAAAATCCAAGAGGAAGTGAAAAACCAATCTAAATAACCCAGAAAAACAATTCAGGAAATGAACAAAAATATGATAAAAGGATAGACATAATGAAAAAAAGATTCATTAAAGGAAATACAAAACATAGTGGAAAGCTTTAACATTAGACTAAACCAGGAAAGATAGAAATTTAGAGCTTGAAGACAACTCCTTCAAATTAATTCACTCAGTTAAAATAATAATATAAAGAAAAAAAAAACAAAGAACAAGAGGAATGAACAAGGCCTGCAAGAAATATGAGAGTCTGTAAAACAGAAAAATAGAAGAGATATATACATCCCCAAGAGTGAAAAGAAAAATACACAAGGTCTAGAAAATCTATTTGAGGGAATAATTGGAGAAAATTTCCCTGGTCTTGCTAGAGATTTACACACACAAGTACCAGAAGCTCAATGAACACCTAGAAGATACTTTGCAAAGGGGCAATCACCAAGACATACAGTCATCAGACTTGCCTAAGTCAACACAAAGAAGGAACTCCTATAAGCCTTGAGGTGAAAGCATCCAGTAATTTACATGGAAATACCCATCATACTGACTCCAGACTTTGAACTAAGATCTATCAAGGCAGATGGATTGGGGCCACAAGGCCTGTCTTCTCAAAAAGAACAACTGCAAACCTATACTTTGTTATGTATCAAAACTAAATTTCATATGTGAAGAAGAAATATATACTTTTATATATAAGCAGCACTGAGGAAATTTGTCAAAATCAGATCTGCCCTTCAGGAAATAATCAGAACTGTGTTATACACAGATCAGATCAGCACAATAGACACACATCAGTGTAAAACCACTCAAAAGCTAAAGCTCAGAGTTTATATAAAAGAATGGCTCGAGAGGACAAATAAAGCAATAAGGTACTTCCCAACATGATGAAAAAAATAGCATTCCACATTTTAATTCTATCTAGTGACATGAATGGTCTGAAAGCCACATTCAGAGGACATAGATTGGCTGAATGGATGAAAAAGTATAATCTAAGTATTTGTTATCTCTAGGAAACACATCTAATTCACAAGTTCTCATATAGACTCAACATGAATGGATGGGAAATACATTCCATTCAAATGAGAACCAAAAGAAGGCACTCTTACATCAGAAAAATATGACTTTAAGTAAACAATGGTTAAAAAAAAAAGATGGTTATTATATAATGGGAAGGGGAGAAGTTCAACTAGAAGACATAACAATGCTAAATATTTATCTACCTTGCACAGAAGTACCCATATTCATAAAGTAAAATCTGTTACACCAAAGCAACAAATAAACAGAACCAGCATAATTGCCAGGGATTTACACACCCCACTGACAGAGTAGACAGATCACCCAAGCAGAAAGTAAACAAAGAAACACTGGACTTAAATGGAACTCTAGAATAAATGGGCCTAGCAGACATTTATAGAACATGTTAACCTCAAACTATTGCATATATATTCTTCTCATCAACACATGGAACTTTTCTTTTCTTTTTTTTTTTTTTTTTTGAGACAGAGTCTCACTTTTTCATCCCAGGTAGAGTGCCGTGGCATGGTAGTTCACAGCAACCTCTGACTCCTGGGCTCAAGCAATTCTCTTTCCTCAGCCTCCCAAGTAGCTGTGATTACAGCCACCCACCCCAATGCCTGGCTATTTTTAGAGATTTTTAGTCTTGCTCTAGCTCAGACTGGTGGTGAGCTCATTAGCTCAGGCAATCCAATACACCTGTCTCAGCCTCCCAGAGTGCTAGGATTATAAGCAGGAATATTCTTAAAGACTGATCTCAACGTAGGCCACAAAACATGTCTCAAAAAATTTAAAAAGAAATAGAAATAATACCATGTATCTTCTAAGACCACAGTGGAATAAAATCATTCCAAAGAGAAAATCATTCCAAATGATCATTCCATGTTGGGAAAATCATTCCAAAAAGAAATTGTCAATTCTACACAAAGTCATGGAAAATTGAACCAACTGTTGAATGATTATTGGCTCAGTGATGAAATTAAGATGGAAAGCTAAAGACTCCTTATATTGAATGTCAAAGGGAATACAACCTATCAAAATCTATGGGATTCAGCAAAAATTATCCTAAGGGGAAGCTTCATAGCCTTAAATGTTTACCATCAAAAAGACAGAACACAAAAAATGTATCTACTGACGGTTCTTGAAGTACTAGAAATGAAAAAAGATACCAAACTCAAAGGCAACAGAAGAAATAACTACAGTCAGAAAAGAACTAAACAAAATAAAAAAAAAATCATTAAGGCGAATAGCTGTTTATTTGAAAAGATAAACAAAATGATAGACCTCTTGCTAGATTATAAGGAAAAGAAGAGAAAGAACCCAACTAAACTTAACCAGAATGAAAAAGAAGATATTATAACTGATACAACGAACATGCAAACTGTCATCTGTAAATACTAGGAAAATCTCTATGCACATAAACTAGAAAATGTAAAAGAATGACCAGATACCTGGAAAAACTCGACCACTACAACTCAATCAGGAAAAAATAGAACTCAACAGACAAATAATGAGCAGTGAGATCAAAGCAGTTTTTTTCAAACAAACAAACAAACTAGGCCCCCTAACAGATAGATAGATTTATAGCCAAATTTTAACAAACTGTACTGTGGAAATTATTTTATAACACAGAGAAAGAGAGAATTCTCCCAACTCATTCTAAGAATTCAGTGCCGCCTTGATACCAAAGTCAGGAAAGGATGCAACAACAACAACCAAAAAGATAGAAAACTACAGATTGGTTTATTTTATGAATATAAATGCAAAAATCCCTTAAAAATATATTAGCAAAATGAATACAGCAACACATTAAAAAAATCCACTATGACCAAATGGGCTTCATCTCAGAGAAGCAAGAATGGTTCAAAAATCCCTAAATGTGGATGGAGGGAGGATGATTGGTGAGACCACACCTATGGCTCATCTTACAAGGGTACATGTGAATCTTTCTAAATGTAGAATATAAATGTCTTAACACAAAACTAAGAAAGTGACATGAAGGCTATGTTAACCAGTTAGATGAAAATATTTCAGATTGTATATAGAACCAGCATACTGTACCCTATGACTGTATTAATGTACACAGCTATGATTTAATAAAAAAAAATCCATAAATGTGTCACCACATAAACAGAAACAAAACCAAAACCATACGATCATCTCAATACTTGCAGAAAAAAAACATTTGATGAAATTTAGCACTTTCTCAGGATATAACCCTCAAAATCTGGGCACGAAAGGAACATATCTCAAAACCATAAAAGCTATATATGACAAACCCATAGTTGGCATTCTACTGAATCATGGAAAGTTGAAAGCATTTGCCATAAGAACTGGAATAAAACAAGTCTCACCACTTCTATTCCATAGAGGTGCTGGAAGTCCTATCCAGAGCAATTAGGCAACAGAAGGAAAAAGTAAATCAGGAAAGAGGAGCTCAAACTATCACTTTTTGCTGATAATATAATCCCTATTTACAAAATCCTGAAGACTCCTGGAATTGACAAATAAATTCAAAAAAAAATTCTCATGTTACAAAATAAAAGTACACAAACCAGTAGCATTTCCATACACCACTAACAATCAAACTGAGTCAAAGACTCACTAGCATTCACAATAGCTGCAAAGAAAATATTAAGCAAGGAGGTGAAAGATGTCTACAAAGAGAACTATACAATACTGGGGGGGAAAATCGCAGGTGACACAAACAAATGGAAAAACATATCATGCTCATGGATTGGTGCCCAGGATGAAGGAGAGAAATGGAGTGGGAAGGGAGGGGTGGGGGGACATTTGACAGAGGGAGGGCAAATGACGGGACCACACCTATGGAGCATATTGCAAGGGTACAAATCAAATCTGTCAAGGGTAGAACATAAATGTCTTAACACAATAATCAAGTAAATGAGGCAAAAGCTATATTGATTGGTTTGATCTAGGCATGTCAGATTATATAAAAAAAAACCACATTGTACCCCACATATGCATAATGTATTCATGAGCTATGTGTATATGACTTAATAAAAAAAAAGAAATCAAGATTGTTAAAATGTCCATGCTACACAGGGTAATTTACAGATTCAATGCAATCCCCATCAAAATACAAACATTATTCTAAAAGTAGAATATAAACATCTTAACACAACTAAGAAAGTGACGTGAAGGCTATGTTAACCAGTTTGATGAAAATATTTCAAATTGTATATGAAAACACACTGTACCCCATGATTGCATTAATATACACAGCTATCATTTAATAAAAAAAAAATACAAACGTTATATAACACAGATATAGAAAAATAATTCTACACTTAATTTGGAACCAAAAAAAGAGCCCAAACAGCCAAAGCAATCTGGACACATCACATTACTAGATTCAGTTGAAGAGAACAAAGACCACAGATATAAAATCATCCACATACAGCCAACTCCTGTTTGACAAAACAGACAACACTGGGGAAAAGAAGCCCTATTCATAAATAGTGGTGAGGTAATTGCATATCCAAATGCATGAGAATAAAACAGGGTCCATCTCTGTCACAATTCACAAAAATTAACGCAAGATGAATGAAAGATTTAAATGTAAGGCATGAAACTACTGGCATTCTAGAAGAAAATGTGGGAAAAATTTCTAGATATTGATGTAGGCAAAGAATTTATGAAGAAGTCTCCAATGGCAATTATTGCAACAACAAAAATAAATAGACGATACTTGCTTAAATTAGAAAAGCTTCTACATGGCTAAGGAAAGAATAAATAGAGCAAATACACAACCACAGAATGGGAGAAAGTATTCACAAGTCATACATATAATAAATGGCTAATAACCAAAATGAACAAACAACTAAAGCAAACATCATGAAAAAAGCAAATAACTCCATTAAAATCTGGGCAAAGATTCATGTGAACAGAAGCTTTTCAAGAGAAGACAGACAAATGGCCACAAAACATGAAAAATGCTCAATATCCCTAATCATCAAGGAGATACAAATTAAGAATTCAATGAGATATCATCTTACCCTATGAGAATGGATTTTATTAAATGTTGCAAAAACAATAGATGCTGTCATGGATACAGAGAAAAAGAAATGCTTATACACTGTTGGTGAGACTGCCAATTAGTATGACCTCTGAAAAACATTATGGAGATTCCGCAGAGACCTAAAAGTAGACCTGTCCTGCATCCCAGCAATCCCACTGCTGGGTATCTACACAAGGGAATAAGTCATTTTAACTTTAAAAAGACACCTGCATGTGAATGTTTATTGCAGCACAACTCACAATTGGAAAGATGTGGAATCAACCCAAGTTCCATCAGTTCATGAGTGGATTAACAAAATGTGGTAGGTGTATACTGTGGAATACTGCTCGGCCTTAAAAAGGACAAATACATACATGCCTTTTGGAATAATCTAGATGAAACCAGAGAGCATTATCTAAGTGAAGTACCTAAAGCATGGACTAACAAACACCGCATGTGCTGGCTATTAAATTGGAACCAACCAATGAGCACAGATTGCACAGAGGGAAGTAAACGTCTGTGGGCATCCGTTAAGGGAACAGGGTTAGGAGGGTGGACGAAAGCCTATCAGTTATGATGAACACTTTTGGTGATGGGCATGCTTATAGTCATCATGCAAGCTTTACAAAACGGATCTATGTAACCAAAAATATTTGTATCCCCTTTTCCATGTTATGGAATAATTTCTGCAGTATGGTAAAAAATTTCTTTTTTTAAATGTAGTTTTAAAAAAAATCTTTTTTTAAAAAAAGAAATTAAACAATACAAATAAAATTTAAAAAAAACAGATAAATAAGCAAATGCAGTGGGATGCTGGGGCCAAATCACAACAACTTAAGCTAATTGTGACATCTCTTCTCAAAGATGTCACGTAGGCTTCTTGAAATTAGCCCTGGGGTATGTTTAGTGGCAAGTTCAACAAACCAGGACAATTTTCCCCTACAGAAAACCAATTATTAAACATGTACTAGCACAGTACTACGTATTAGTCTTTAAAGTATGTTAAAGATTTTCTTTAACATTTTCACAAGGAATAAATAACCCTTAGCCTTCCAACTTTTCATAAAAATCTAAATTGTATTTACAAATTCTTGTTTTGATGTTAAAAGCTATTTCTATTTCTGAATCTGCTGCTTTACAGAGGTTTTTTAAAAATTCATCAATGTATTGGCTTAATAGAGAAGCACATGAACCCTAAAAATAATGAAAAATGTATGAATGCTGAGACCATAAATATACACGTGTATTTTGTAAAACCATCAAAGATAAACAACCCTTAGGGAACAGCTCTTACTGAAGCACTATGAACTAGAAAGAACTTCATTCATGTATTTTAAAATGAGAATACTGCTATGGAGAATATTTATAAAGTTTTTTTATGTTAGTTTCTGATTAAAGGATCAAAATGTCAAAGCTAATAATAATAATGAATATGAATTTGCCCATTAAATATAAACCACTTTTCAAAAAATAATATGATTCAACAAGGTATTAGCATCTTCCATAGAATTCAAGACACTTAACATACCAGTATCTTCTCTGTGATTATTATACGTTTGACTCAATCCCCTTTAACCTGTTTCTCAATTTATTTCTTCATCTTTGAAATAAGGAGATTCAGTTTCATAACACTTACTAGCCCTTCCAGGTCAATAATTCTTTGACAGTGTTTCTTTTAATCTGTTCTCTGTGTTTCTTATAGAAATAGATATTTACATTTCTTAGAGACTGCAGAAGGAAGCTAGGTTTTGAGATCAGGCAAACCTCCCTTTGAATTTCATTGTGCCTCACGCTAATTATGTATCTCTAAATATGCTATTTATACTTTCTGATATCAGCTCTTCCGTCTCCAAAAAAAGGATGAAAATAAACCCTACCTCAATTTTCAATGCCATGAAAATGCTTTCTGGTTTCTTCTGATATTTTTTAAAATATACAAAGAGGCCCTACTAAGTGCCACGCACGAAATGTGGTAGATAGACAGCTAAAGAGGAGAAGACACCACAGTGCTGGCTAGGTCTGTCTGCATCTTTGAAAACTGGGCACCAGGACGCCTAAGCATACTGTTACTTGGTAGGCCAGCAGAACTCCAATATAAAACATAGTTTCTGCATGTTTGTTTATGAATATCTGTTATGTACCACAAGATGAAATGTACTCAGATTTGCAGACACAATGGTGAGCATGGCAGATAGATACTTGTACTGTTCTGTTTGTAATTTACGTTAATTTGATGCAGGCAAATATGATGTGAAGCTTCTTTTTTTTTTTTTTTTTTTTTTTGTTCCCAAGTTTGAACCAGTTATTGAATCATTTATGTTTCTTTTCCTTCTGGAAAATTAAATGTTCTTCATATTGAAGATTTTTAGAATATTTGAGAAGGGAAAATTATTCAGTTTGCCAAGTGTGATGATAACCTACCCTATAATTCAAGCAAATTTACTTCTCAGGATATAAAATTTCCAGGCATTCAGACAGGAATATTATCTCAGCTGTTTCTGGGATTTTCATCTCTGTTTCTAATTTAATCTTTACATGTCATACTAGAGATGAAGTATGGTTCTCTTCTATAATTTTTAGCCTTTACAAACTAAAACCTCACTTCCAAATGAAATTGTGTGAAATTTTCCTTTTTAGGACAGACAATACATCAAACAAACAAAACCAACAAACATTCATAACTTAAAGTTTCTTTAATGTAATTATGAGTAAATATTGCTATAAGAAAATTCTAAAAGTAGCTTTATGATTCCTAGCAATTAACTGGTCTCTGTGAACTCCAGCACCACAACATGGAATAGCCTTGATTTCTCACTTTTTGTTTGCTTTGTCACCAAAAAAATTATGTGAAAATCATCAAATATCGATACACTAGAAAAGCTTCAGAATAGATTTCTGCTTACCTTAAAATCTGTTTGAATACTTAGCAAGTCTCCTGATCAGATTTTGACTTTTTTCATCCAGGGAGATGTATAAAAATCAGTCTTGTTGAGTAAATGATATTCAGATGTCTTTGACATGCATATAAGTAGAAAGGTAGCTGACTTCATGGTTGATTTTTCATATTCCAAAATGCCTAATGTACAGAATACATTCCTCTCATCCATTTCATAATCTTAGATTAAGCTATTGTGTCCCAAAGAACACATATTAATATAAGATGCTTATGTTAAATGGATAGATTTCTCTATATATTTATTCATTCTAAATTGTTTAACCCCTACACAATTTAGACATTTTTTATTCATTATTGCTTTAACACATAATCATTAATCACATAAAATAGTCTCTCTCTCTCTCTCTCTCTATATATTTTTTTTTAAGTAACAAAGAATGGTACATAGAATCTCTAAAACTTTGCATTGAAACAAGCAGAGGAATACAGCAATGTCTGAGGAATTAATTTAAAAGCGCAAGGTATTGAAGACAATGTGTTAGTAAAATCAGATGAGAAGATATGGGAGTGACAGGGATGAATGGTTAACAAGTTTCAGAGGAGTCTTGTGGAGGGCTTTCCATTTTGTAGTTGTTGTAGTGCATCTTTGTGTTGAGTCCTTTGTGTTGATTCCTGGCTTTACTTGTTTCTGTTAACACGACATGTAGTCATTCCGATAAAGGAAACCACCAGGCTGCCCCCACTCCCCCGACACGCTGTTTTGACTGTGTGTCAGTGATTTCTGCCTATTTCTGGCTATTTCAATATAGATAAATATGCATTCAAATAATTGGCGCTGTCAGGGAAGTGGGAAGATGAATGAAAATACAGATGACAGACTATTAGCTTTGGTTCAAGTGTTCCATTTCATTATATCATGTTGCTAGAATTTAAGAATTTTCCTGGGGCTCGGCACCTGTGGCTCAATTGGCTAAGGCACCAGCCACCTACACCTAAGGTGGCGGGTTCGAATCCCCAGCCCGGGCCCGCCAAGCAACAATG
This sequence comes from Galagoides demidoff, assembly GCA_963574575.1. Lineage (NCBI taxonomy): Eukaryota > Metazoa > Chordata > Mammalia > Primates > Galagidae > Galagoides > Galagoides demidoff. Next base: position 120 of record CAUYQV010172547.1, on the reverse strand, counting down.
ATGGCTGCAACCAAAAAATGGCCGGGCGTTGTGGTGGGCGCCTGTGGTCCCAGCTACTTGGGAGGCGGAGGCAGGAGACTCGCTTGAGCCCAGGAGTTGGAGGTTGCTATGAGCTGTGAT
>CAUYQV010172546.1:0-37680 GCA_963574575.1 Galagoides demidoff | reverse complement strand
TCAGTGAGTCAATGTAGAATTGGAAAAGGGGGAATTAATTTCTGAGAAGGGCAATGACTTTTACAATGGCATCATCATGAACTGAAATTTGGAATAAAAGAGGAGGAATAGGGTGGCACTGTGGCTCAAAGGAGTAGGGCGCTGGCCCCATATGCTGAAGGTGGCAGGTTCAAACCCAGCCCTGGCCAAAAAACTGAAAAAAAAAAAAAAAGAGGAAGAATAGGTTTTGAGGAAGAATACTAAGTTCTCTTTTGAACATGTTGAAATTAATAGGCCTCTAGAAGAGTTATACGGGGTAGCTGAGTAATTGAGTCAAGAATTGAGTATGTAGGAATGGAGCTCAGAGGAAGAGTTCAAGATTGAAACATAAATATGCAATTGGTAATCATTTGCACACAAACGATTGTTGGAATTGTTCAAATGATTGTTTACGTGAGATTTCACTCCATAACGTCAACACCTAAGCATCCAGCAGAAGAACTTGTACTCACAACAAAGACTTATAAAGGGATTGTTCTAAAAGTAGAAATGAGTAGTCTCATGGCAGCCAAAAGCAAAGAGAATTCAGGAAGAGATGATCGTGTATCAGTCTATTAGGGCTGCTGTAACAAAAACCATAGCCCAGCAGCTTACAAATAATGGAATTTTATTTCTCTCAGTTTTGGAAGTTGAAAATCAGAGACACAGTGCTCAGCAGATTTGGTGTCTGGTGAGGACCCACTTCCTGGTTCATAGTCAGCCTTCTTTTAGCTATAATCTCACATGGTAGAAGTGGCAACAACTCTCTCTGAGGTCTCTATTTCTATAAGGCCACCATGTACAGTGAGCAACAGCTCTGTTTCTAAGACTGGAAGCAAGAGAATTAGAAGGGGGGCATGGATTAACGTATTACTGTGAAAGTGGTAAGGTGAGATAAATTAGACCTGACAGAATCAGCTGTGTAGGCAACCAAGTAAAGGGTAAAAATCATACCTGAGATTAAATGGAATGAGAACACATGAGTAAGATGGTTTATGGAGAATGGTGATGATTCAAAAGCTCCAAGGGAAAAGGAAAAGGATGCTGTTTAAAAAGTTAATGAATGATTATGGAAAGCCTGGCTACCCTTTATGGCTCTAAATTTATATAGTTGTGTTATTTTCCTTACTCGTTCTTAGCAGCATGAGGTGTAAGTAAAGAAAGAGTAAACTGTAGGAATAATTGAGATGATCGACTTCCCTTGGTGAGTATTGGACTTGGTGCTAGGACTTCTAGTAAATGATTTCAGGTTATCCTCATATCAAGCCTGTAAGGCAACTATTTCTATCTTCATTTAACATATGAAAACACAGTAAGTTTTGAATAATTTAATGAAGGTCACACAGGTCATTCAGGTTCACTGGAACACCATAATCTATGTTCTTTACACCATAGCTAGTCCTGGAAATTAGAAACCAGATGTTAATCTATGCTGAAAAAAAAATGTAAATGGAGTGGAAAGTTTTGGATATAAGGATAATAGAGAGGCTTGGCGCCTGTGGCTCAAGCGGCTAAGGCGCCAGCCACATACACCTAAGGTGGTGGGTTCCAATCCAGCCCGGACCCACCAAACAATAATAATGGCTGCAACCAAAAAATAGCCAGGTGTTGTGGCAGGCGCCTGTGGTCCCAGCTACTTGGGAGGCTGAGACAGGAGACTCGCTTGAGCCCAGGAGTCAGAGGTTGCTGTGAGCAGTGAAGCCATGGCACTCTACCCAGGGGAACAGCTTGAGGCTCTGTCTCAAAAAAATTAAAAAAAAAGGATAATAGAGAGACTCCGACTCAATTTATATGGAAAATGAGGAGAAAAAAAGACAATGTCTATATTGTTAAGGGACTTAAAATAATGGTGGTAACTTGACATCAGTCAGGAGCACAGCCAAAGATGCTGGCTTTATGGGAAGTTTCCATTTTATTATGTCATATTTGAGGCTATGATGGCACAATAACTAGAAATACCCAGGTAGCAATTGAGGTGTAGAACTAGAGTCTGAGAGAGATACAGTTGACCATAAAGATGTGTCTTTGTATTTCCAAGCAGTAGAAAAAAATCTCCAATGTAGGAAAGAAAAAAATAAAAAACCAGAAAAGAAAATGAAAATGTAGAGTAGTGTGCCATATGGTGACATTTCTGTTCAGGGTGGATGGCATACATAGTGGTGGTTCCGTAAGGTTATAGCGGAGCTGAAAATGTCCTGTCACCTAGTGACATTTTGATGATTCTGACACTGTGGAGGCCTAGGATAATGGGTCTGCTTGTGTCTTAGTTTTTAACAGAATAGAAAGTAAAAAAAGAAAAAAAAGAAAAATTTTTCAAAAAGGACAAAGCTTAAAGAATAAAGATATAAAGCAAGACAATCTTTTCATACAGCTGTATGAAGTGTACAGTGTGTATTTTAAGCTAAGCATTATTACAAAAGGGTCAAAATATCAAGAAAAAAAGTTTATATAGTAAAAATGTTATAGCTAGTTAAAGTTAACATCATTGGAGAAGGAACATTTTTAAAAATAAATTTAATGTAGCCTCAGAGTGCAATGTTGTAAAGTCTACAGTTGTGGACAGTAATGTCCCAGGCATTCCATTCACTCACCAATGCTCACTGGCTCACCCAGAGCCATTTTTAGTACAACAAGCTCCATTCATGGTAAGTGCCCTGTACTGTATTTTAAATATTTATCTCTTCCTCTCATATATCTTACTTTTACTGTACCTTTTCTATGTTTATATATATTGGGATAAACAAATATTTACCATCTTGTCATGACTGCCTGCAGTACTCAGTACAGTAACACGCAGTACAGTTTTGCAGCCCAGGAGCAACAGGCCATAGCCTCGGGGTATAGTAAGCCACGTCCTCTGGGTTAGTGTGAGTCCCTGCTATGATGTTCTCACAACAGCAAAATCACCTAGGTTGTCTTTCTCAAAATACATCCCTGTTGTCCAGTGACACATGACTGTACCATCAAATCTGAGCAGTACACACTCAGATTTATAAGGCAGTAAAAGAAAGACTCAAATCAATAGGAGGAGAACTAAGAGAAGGCAGCGCCATATAAACCTTAGGAAGTCTGTGTCCAGGAAATGTTCTTTCTGAGGAAGAAAGGGGAATGAGGGGGTAGATATGTCAATACTTCATTCAAAGAGTATTTCATTTATTTCATTATTGACTTTAGAAAAGAGTAATTTCTAGTAGAAATGTTGTAGGAAGAAAATCTAGAATATAGGTTTATGTGTGCACTCATGTATGAGTATTATCTTTATTCAACAGGCAAATTTTGGACACAAACTACAGAAAATATAACTCTTAAAATCTCTTTATAACTTCCTTATAATTGAGATGGCATTGAGGGGTGAACCTATTTGGCAATAGACAAATTATTCGAGGTTCTTTATGAGTCCTCCCGTGTCACAAGTCTTTCTCATTCATGTTCAGTTTCCCCAACCCCCTTTGGCACTTACTGTCCTAAAGACCCTCTTGTCTCTCAGCCACCTTCCATTTCTAAACTCCAGGGGACTTACTGCTTCCAGCAGTGTAGGGAAAGCTGTGATCCCATCTCACTTTCAACTGAGGTCTATGTTTCTTTCTGGTTTAGCTTGCCTGGTATAATTCTCTCGGTTGACCCATTCACAACCTTTTCCCCACTACTTCCATTCCAACAACCCACACCAGGCCACTGATCCTTCAACTCTGCCAGTGATCAGTAAGGAGTTAAGTCCCGCTCCGCAGACTCAACTCAGGACAGGAAAAGTGACTGCCCAGGAGAGAAAAGAAATAGGACAGCGACCAAGCGTCTGCACTATGATGTATGATCCCATTTCATTTCATTCTTTATTATTATTATTATTCTTTCATTTCTCTTCTGTCTCTCTAGGCTCTGAGAATTCTTCAGGCGGTCTTAGAATTGGAATTAAAATATCATCTCTATATTCATTTCTAACCTCACTCTAAAGCACTTTTTGTCTTACTTCAAATGAATTATTTCACAATTAGAAGCTAAGAAATTTTTCTTCTAGTCCATTTATGACAACGGTCCCTGGGGCAAATGCTGCCTCTCTGTCTCTCAGTCGCAAAGTGGAGCTCACGTGGGGACGTGGAAAGTGCATGCTGTTTATAACCCCACGTGATCAATCTTCTTTATTTATCACATCTTGTTCCAGAAACGGATTTATGGCATCTTTCATATATTTAGATAAATTGAAGTAAAACATAAATGGATGGGGGCTGGTGGGGAAAGGCAGGAAAGCAGAAGAAGCCAAGCTGAGATGAATTCGTTCCAGAGTGCCCTAAGTTATCTAAATTTGCTTGAGGCAGGGCACACATTTGACTCTTGATTTTTGAGGCAGTGAGAGAAAAGAGGCCAAAATCAGGGGGAAACGTGTTGCCCGGTGTCCATGAAAAAGCCGCTCACCTGTTGCTTAGAAGCAGCACAATTATTTCTGGCACTCCGTCCAGAGAAAAATTTCTCCTTTGAGCCCTCATAAAAAGGACACTGCGACACAGCGAAGAGTGTCCTCAAGAAACTGTAGTTTACTACATCAGCGAGTTTTATGGGACTATTTGTTACAGAGTCCTTCAGTGCAGGCCCAAGGCACAATGCCAAGGTGAAAGCACAATTTATTAGAATTGTTTCTGTGGGGGACAACATTTTGCAGTCTCTATGTGCATCTCTCTGCTCCTCAGCCTTAATCCATGGGTAGGTTTTAATGGTTCCTCCATGTGGGTGGAATCACACTTCAGGAAATCTGCCCCAGATACTATTCTCTTAACTAAAGTTTGGATGGGGACTGAGCAGCAGTAATTTGTAGTTGGACTCCCTAACAAGTACTTGGGGTGCAATGATTTTATGTTATTGATGAAGAGCAGAGCCACACACTTTACCGTTCTGTGGGCTGGGAGTAGACCAGCATTTCTAATGAGGAAGGTGAGGCTAGAACGAGCTGGGATGATGGGTACCCCTTTTCTACTGAGAAGATGGCTGCTGGGAAAAGCTGGTACAGAAGTTCCTTTGTGAGGCATTTTGGGATCTGTCTTAGCTCAGTGATTAAAAGGCCCTTTGAATCCAGCCATCATAATTTCAGCCTGAGGGGGGGAAAAAGTCTAGCCTGTGCATTTAAATACTCAGAGCAATTACAAAACACAGCATGGTCTCTATTGACCATTTAACCTTGAGCATTCTAATTTCTGGTGTGTCCTACAAAATAAAAAGGTTGCAAATCACATACAGAAGTAAATAAATGAACCAAATGTGTCTAAAATTAAGTTATAGTCAAATAAGTATTTCCTTCTATCTAACAAAAACAATGAAGTTAGTTTTGGTGGAGTTGATAAGTAGCTTCTCTATGGCAAGAAGTAAGTAGTGGACCAGCTAGGAATTTTAGAATTATAAATATAATATGTATTTTTTTGCTATTTTTAGATAAAATTACTAAAAATGGAAATCAATATTTTGAGATATTTTATTACCTTAACGTGGCAATAACATTTAACATTGCAAAATCAGCTGTAGAAATGAATCTTTATGGAAAAAAAAGAGTCATTGCTCTTCAACATTGTATCCAGATTGTCTTGTATTGATGGTTAGGTTATAAGCTTTGCCAGAGCAGAGAACATCTTTTTCCTTGATTGTTTTGTGCCTGCCAGCACAGTGCCTGGCACAGAGTGGATATTAATAGCTCAAGTAGTTGCAGCTATTACATTAGGCATTGTTCACCAGTATGGCAAAAAAAGACAAAAATCATCGAGATGTCATTGTTTTTGTGTAAATGAGCATTTAAGGTAATGAGATACATATTTCGACTATGTATTGCTACTATGTGTTAAAGAAGGAATCAAATGTCAGAACACAGTTATCTCATTTTAATTGATGGTCCATAATGATATGTGGTGGCGTGATATAACCAAGGCACTTTTGCTTGCTCCTTTGAAATCACAGGCCTTTCAAAATACATTCTGAACAAAATACATAGTCCAAATGTGATTCAAGTTAGAAATGGGGAAACATACAGAAAAGCTAATTGTAAAGTATTAAAAAGCTTAATAGGATGAACCAAAAGCAGCTGCCAAAGTATTGGACACAATGGTTCTGCATTTGCAGGTCATTATGGTAATGAAGACATGGTCAAGGCCAGATGTTTCCTTATGCTTTTAGATGATCTGTTCCTATTACCATGATGCTTTTGTGAAGTTGATTAACTGCCGAGTGTTAGACGAAGTGTTTTGCCAGGCTCAAAGGCCAAAATTAGAAACTTGAATTTAAACACTGCCAGTTTCTGACTTGTTGATAATTGCTCACCTAAAGTGGCATGAGTAATAGAGATTTTTATCTGGGAATGATATTCCTGCCAGCACCACCAACTGTTGAATGCTAAATATGAGCTCTGGCTGGTGCAGAGATTTGCAGTCACCTTCAAAGAGCAGGAAGCAGACACCCAAGCCAAACAACTCACACACTAACAAAATCAACATCCCATCCATCTGGCAAGGGAACAAATATGTCAGTCATCTTTCCGTCTTTGATTGGCGGTGCTTCCAGAAATGGAGGATTTTAAACATTGTTTCTGATCCTTAAGAAAAAAAGAAAAGAAAAAGAAACAGAAAATTATGTTTGCCTGGCCATTAAACTGATTCTAGGCAAAATTATGAAATTAGAAAAATGTCTCCAGCTTCTTCCCACCGCTCTTTCATTGGTACTGGTGAGTTGCCACATTAGACCCTGTGCACACACCTTCAACCTTTTCTTAACTTATCAACCCCGAGTTGTTGCTGTACCTAACACTGACCAGGACTAGTTAATATTTGCAATGGTTTATCTTCTCTCAGCCAAGATTTTTTTTAAAAGAGTCTGCTTAAAGGTAAGTATATGTAGTAATTAAGTAAATAAGATCTTGATGATTAGCTACCCAGTAAGTCAGAATTCCTAGCTTAAAAATGACTTACTTACACAAAATATGATTTTTTTTTCTTACCTCCAAAAGTCTTTAAGAAAGTATGTGGTGGGCAGTCCAAAGATTAGGGTGCTGGTCCCACATGCTAGAGGTGGCGGGTTTAAACCCAGCCCTGGCCAAAAACTGCAAAAAAAAAAAAAAAAAAAGAAAGTACATAGTTTTTGAAATACTCATTTCTTACTAGTCTGCTTGAGAAAAATGTTTGGGAAATTGTTAGCTAATTCAGTGCCCCTGAAATTACAAGTCTTAAGCACGGTGTAATTTTTACTCATCAGTATGGCTACACCCGTTTTGAAAATCAGTCATTGACAAATGACTCTGGTAGAATTTGGCAGTGGTAGCAGAAGGTCAGCGTCTCTGAGGTTTGGCAGACTCGCCAAAATTTTGAAAGAACCTAATTTCTCATGCAAAAGACTACAAATTCTTACTCATTCAATGAGAGGCTACACTGAATTTAACAATAGTGACAACAAAAATTGAACTGCTAATCTGTGTGTTTTAACTAGAGACTATTTGAAGCAGAGCAAAAACAAAATAGATGTTGATTTGTATCATTTTATATTTGATTTTCTACTTTCATGTAATCTAATATGATTTATTTCTGCTTTTTAAAGGATAGGAATTAGGTACAGAGAATTCCATAACACTTACCCTGTCTTTATTTCAGTATAGAGTATCCAATTATATCTTTTACATAATGCAAAATCTTCATCACGGAAAATGCATTTTAAATTTACGGCGCAGAGAGATTTCAATCATCTTCGGCATTCAGCACTCAAGGCATTTCAGATATTTATTCAGAGCCGCGTAACAGAAAGTACACAACAGATTGCAATTTAAATGCTGCACTTTTGGGTAACATATTTTCAGTAAAAACTTGGAGAATATGTACAAATAAGAATGTATTATGAGCATCACATGTTGTGACTACACACTTTGATAAGGGAATTATCACATACTTGGATTTAACAGACTTTCTCAGCACAGCTTTATGCCGAGTGCAGAAACGGACACTCTGCTCCCGTTCTGTTCTTACCGCCTTGTGCATTGTTTTGCATTCACTTTAGGATGTGTGCACCTCTAGGTGGAGATTACTGTTCTATGTAGGAGGGAGCAAATCAAAATATTTTAATATTGGCTTTATGTTTTGGTATATAATTCAACAAAAATGAAGAGGATGTTTTGGAGCATTGAATGATTGAAAGTCAAGTTAAGAGGTCATCGCAATAATCTATGATACCCAGAGGCTTTAAATAAAAACAAGAGAGAGACAGGCGCTTGGGGGGAGAGAGAGAAATGGGGAGTTAGCATTTTATAGGAAGATAAGAAAAACAGTGGCAGTCCAGGCAAAGGACTAGGACACAGCTGGTAGCAGATGGAATTAAGGAAGGACAAGCAGAATTAGATGAGAAGAACTTTGGCGATACTATAAGGAATTAACAAAAGATACAAAGTAGGCTTCGGAAGAAATGTATATCAAGGAAATGTAATGAGGAAAAGTTAATCAAGGAGTTTCTGGGTGTTGAGAGTAAATACAGCTTTGACTTATACAAATGGTGAAAGAGAGTTCATCTTGCTGCCAAGGGTCAAGGTAAACAGAAGGTCTATGGTCTCTGTGTGCACACAAAACTCACAAGAGAAAATTTAGCTTATTTGAAACAAATAAAAGCGAGAGAATAAGGAGCATTAAAAAGTTTGATGGCTGACAATAGAAATGACAGATTTAGACACATCCAAGTTTGAAAATAGACTTGTTGGATTTGGAAATAAGGATGCCTTGCCATGTCTGTGAATGCAATTTTATGAAGTTGGTAAGGATAAAAGTCAAATTTTAATTGGCATGAGGGAACGGGACTTAGGGAAATTGGGAAAGCAGGTGCGGGCAATTTCTTTTAAAGACTTTGATTTCTAAGATCCAGGATTGAGGTGGAGCTAGAACACCTAGAAAAAATCAGGAAGGATGAGGTGCAGTGGCTCCCACTGCTGTGCGGGACCAGGGCAGGGGATTGCTCGAGGCTCGTAGTTTGAGACTAGCCTGGTCAACATAACTAGACCCCCTATCTTAAACAAATTAGCCATGCATTGTGGTGCCCGCCTGTAGTTAAAGCTACTCAGGGGACGGAGGCAGGCAGATCATTTGAGCCCAGGAGTCTGAGGCTCTCCCGAGCTATGATCATACCTCTGTAGTCCAGCCTGGGTGACAGAGCAAGACCCTGTCTCAATTTTAAAAGGAAAATCAGAAAAAAATTGATGGGGCAATCAAGAGTGGCAATGTGTGCAGGTGAATTTGGGGAGGACAAGGGTGGTGCTATGAGGCGTAGACAAGATCTAGGGAAGAAAGTCAACAGCCACTTTCCCCACAATGGCTTCCATTTTAGTTATTAGGTAATAAGAGATATGTTGATAATGAGACAAGTAGAAACCCTTTGTGGAGCTTGAGGAGAGAGAATAACAGGTATGTTGCGTGCAGCGAGTCCCTGACTGACGGTAAACACTCCAGTCTCTGAGGAAGTGCCGAGAATGGAGGCTGTTTGGTGCGCTGCTCCCACTGGCACTTATCAACACACTCTTTATGAGCCCAACAAATGTTTATTGAGCTCACCTGATGTGCCAGAAGGACGTGAAGGTCTAGCAAGTTTTATAGGGCAAGGAGAAGAGATGACTCTTCAAGGAGCTTGTGTTCTGTTCTGTCAGGTAAATTTAGGCCAAAGGCAACAGTTGATTTCCTCCCATTCTCTTTTTAGTTGACCAGTGTCTCCCTGGCACGTTATTCCTTTGGTGTTCCTATGTGACTGCTTCTTGGTTTCTTTGCATTTTTGAAGGGACAAAGGACCCATGATGTTAGCATTTTTTTTCTTTCTGATTATGCTTTTAGAAATCCTCAGGCTGCTTGTTTGCCAGGGCTGCCTGCTGTGAACAGCTCCGTCCCAATTTAGCATCATCATGATGATTACATTAAGGTGATGTCCCTGTGCAAGATCAGTAACCAGGATATTAACTGCAAAGCTCGTTTCACTAACTCGTGAGAGAAACGTTCATTTATTTTCCGCTTATCAAATAATCCTTAAACTGCTTTCCCAGGCATACATCACCAAAATATTTCTTATATCTGTACTGTTTTCGGCTTTCATTATTTTTCTCCTCCACCAATTTGGAATATTGTCCTCTCTTAAATTTTACGAAATCAAACTGTAATCACTTACGTTATGCCACTTTCTTATTTATTTATTTACTTATTTATTTATGTATTGCCTATGAATATTTCATAAATAATGGGAATAGTGTTAGCAAAATAAAATTAAAAGTACTTAGCTAGAATACAAAGTTACCAGGGAAAAGATATTTTTAAAGTCATTTTTGCCACTTATTTAGTCCTCATTTATTAAAAAATTGGAGTGGAGATAATTGGTTCCCCTCTCTCCCCAGTATGTAGGTCACTATGAACATTTTAAGACAGACTGGGTTATGGTCCATTATTTCACTTCCAAAAACCACAGTTGACAGTGTGCTTTCTGATTCACCTGTGCAAGTTTCAACTTGGTTGGCTTATGAGTGTTGGTGGGAGGGCTTCCTTTGTTTCTGTCCCCTGAATTTTACCTTTCTTGATTTTCCTGTATCTCAGAACCTTCGTATTGGCTCACATCCGTTATCCATTCCCCTCCTTTGCTGCTGAAAAGCAGTCATATAGTTCTAGTGAGTTGATTCCACCTTGGACTTCAGGGAGTGAAGCTGGAAGGTGTTAGCCATTAGGTGGTACTCACACATCCCACCTGAGTGACTGTCTCAGGAACCTGGAAGGCGTTAGCCATTAGGTGGTATTCACACATCCACACATCCCACCTGAGTGACTGTCCCAGGAACCTGGAAGGCTTTAGCCATTAGGCGGTACTCACACATCCAACTTCAGTGACTGTCCCAGGCACTAAGTTGGCCCAGTCAGAATGAAATGCAGAGTTCGTATTCTCTGGTTGAGGATGTCACCCACCATGGTGCAATGCTCACAGATGGGACTTGTACTTATGGCAGCTCGGCTGACAGTGGAAACCGGGAGGAGACAGGCAAAGCTGACCCGCAAAGCAGCAGAGCTCCGCCTGCCCTCAGATGAACCCATCCCATCTTTCTTCATTTCAAGTTGTGAGCCAATAAATCTTTACTATTTGTGGTGGCCAATCTTATACATCAATCTGAGAGGGCTACAGAGTGCTCAATTAAACATTGCTTCTGGTTGTGTCTGTAAGAGTGTTTCCGGATGAGATTAGCATTTGAATCCACAGGCTCAGTAAAGCAGATGGCCCTCCCCCACAGGATGGGCATCATCAGTCCAATGAGGACCTGAATAGAACATAGGAAGGAGCAGTTTGCCCATGTTTTCCTGCTTTACTGAGATATGTCATGTCATCTTCTTAACTGAGATTTCTATAATCAGTTCCCCAGGTTCTCAGGTATTTGGACTCAGTCTGAATAAAACCCTGGCTTCTCTTGGTCTACAGCTTGCAGCTGGCAGATTGTGGGACTTTTCAACCTCATAATTGTGCGAGCCAGCTCCTCATAATAAAATCAGTTTCTCTCTCTCTCTCTCTTCCTCTCTCTCTATGTACAATATATGAAATATATAACTCTTATTGGTCCTGTTTATCTGTAGAACTCTAATACACAGTTTGTACGATGACATCTTTCTTCATATTGCAAAACTCCATGTAAAAAGCATTATGGTAGAAACTTTTTGGAGTTAGACAAACTTGTGAGTAATCCCAGCTTAAGGAGACTCTGACAACCAAACATCTCTGCATCTGTTTTTTTCTAAGATGATCAAACCATACTGTAGAGATATCATAGTAATTAAGTAATACATACAGAATAACTGCCATGAATAAACTATTAGGGATGCAACATAAAGCAAGAGATTCAGACAATGTATTTTACAAGTTTCTCTGAATGTGCATCAGTGTTGTAAGGGACTTTAAAGACCACCTCTAGCCACTTAGTTCTTAATTAGGATCCTTTGCTGGGTCTAGGAAATAGAATTGACACAAGAGATATTAGCAGGAGAAAACCATTCAAGTTTTATTAATTTTTACATGTACAGGGGAGCCTCACAAGAGAGAGAAGACCCAAAGAAATGGCCAACACAGAAAGTTTTTATAACCTTTTCCGACAAAGAAAAACAAATTTGTGAAGAAATAGTAGGACAAAGGGATCTGAGATGGGATCAGGAAATTCTAACAACAGGAGGAGGTAGAGTGTGTAAGGCTAGTGTAAGGGAAAGGTTTCTTCAGGAAATTTATTTGTACAGATCCTTTGAAGCCACAATTCCCAGGCTTTGGTGATAAGGGATTTTTCACCCTCTTGAAAGAAGTTTTTAAGGTTTGCTGCAGGTAGAAAAGGACGGATCTGGGCGGTGCCTGTGACTCAAAGGAGTAGGGTGCTGACCCCATATGCCAAAGGTGGCAGGTTCAAACCCAGCCCTGGCCAAAAACTGCAAAAAAAAAAAAAAGAAAAAAGAAAGAAAAGAAAAGAAAAGGATGGGTCATGTAGCCCTTTCTGCAACAACCATTTCTCAAGTGTTTTCAGCTTGAAGTAATCAACATACCAAATCAGCACTTGGGGGCGTAGACTGTACTTAACTCTATCAGTGTCAATATCCTCTGCTATCCTTGGATATTTGTCCCCCAAATTTCATGTGGAAAGTTATCTGCAGTGTTGGAGGTGGTCCCTGGGAGGTGTTTAGGTCTTGTGGGTAGATCGCTCCTGAATAGATTACTGCCCTTCCTGGGAGAAAGAGGGAGTGAATTCTCAGTTAAGCTGTATTAGTTCTCTCAAGAGTTGGTTATTAAAAAGCCTGGCACTCACTGACCTTTCCCTCTCTAGTGACCGGAGACCTGTGATCTCTGCACACTGACTTTCCTTTACTTTCTGCCATGAGACAAAGCATCCTGAGGCCCCCACCAGATGCTCAGTTTTAAACCTTCCAGCCAGCAGAACTATGAGTTAAATGCAGCTTTTTTCTTTATAAGTTACCTATGCGCAGGTATTCATGTATAGCAACACCAAACTCACCAAAACATTTTGTTTTAAAATTGATGTCAAAAAAAAAAATGAAGATTTTCTTCATCCTAAGAAAATGCTTGGCATACTAATTCTTACACAGCCTTGAGTACCAGCTGATAAATCTAGTTCTCTAAACTCTCAGCTAGAGCTGAGTTTTTTTTCCTACAAAATGGGCAGGATGTCTATGACCATTTTGTTGCTTTCTCTTCTGTGAGTTCTAGAACTGTCTAGAGATTGCCATACCTAGGCAGCTTCACTCTCTCTCATCAGATTCCAGGCTCTGGACCCAGCTGAACTTGAATTTGGCTTTCTCTTTTGTACATGACAGTAGAACCAGAGAGCTGTCTTCACACCAGGTTAGATTTTCAGGGCCCAGCACTCGCTGGACTTTGTGTCTTCTTTCCCTTAGGCGAGCTATCAAGAGAGAGCTTGGACAGCTTCAGTGTTGAATTCCTCAGATTCAGGAAAAAAGTTAAAATTGTTAAAAATTATGAACAGTTTCCAAAAGCTTCAGAGTCTTAAACAAACTAGAATATATTTTGACAAATTCCTTTATCTATTTTTATTTAAAACAATATCGTTGAACATTATTGAACCTTAACTGCGTATCAGTGATGAGGCTAAAGATTTCACATGCGTTTTCTCATTCCAAAAAGGGCATACTTTGAAAACCTCTGTCCTCAATTCTCTGATACTTGCAATATTAGGGAGGTTAGGCTCCCTACATATGGGATCTTACTAAATTGAAAGTAGGTTAATATTAATAACATAAAGCAGAAGAATTTCTTGTATTTCTCCCTGCTATTTTATTTGGGCAAAATCTAAAGAAGAGTAAAAAGTAGTGATCTAAAAGATATATATCTAATATCTGTAAGAAGTATATTATCATTGTATTATGAAAAATATGGTACAAAACCAGAAAAACAGAAACCTGAAGGAAAAACCCATAGTTTTAAATATGGCAGTCGATAAATTTCTCACAGCGATTATATTTCATTTTAACGTAGAAACTATAGGAAATTACCTTATGTTCTATACACTGCATTGATAAGATTAAGCAGAATTTTTTTCCTTATGTGTTGGCCCAGCAAACAGTAAATTTTAGTTATAATTGTAAAGTTGATGGTTGCTTTCCAGTTCTCATCTAATTTTTATAATCTGCATTTTCCTTACATGACTAAAGGATGGTGCTTTTGTGGTAAGTCACTTGGAATAATTCTGATGATGCAATTAGATTTATGATTCTCTTCCCCATTGCTCTAGGAATTCAATGGAAACAGTCTTGTTGTATGCATAATTTTTTTTTAGGCTTCGAATCTGGGCAATACCTGGGAAGTTAGGGAGAGGAATCCAGAGAGAATAGTCTGTGTAATAATGTAAGCTTCCTAATGTTTTGAGCCGAGAAGACCAAGAAAATTTTATTTCCTGACCTATGTTCTCATGGGATGTTCTGAAGATTAATGTGTCTCTTTCAGGGCACTAAGGTACATTTAGAGCACTAAAGAAGTCATTTACCAAATGGTACCCTGGGGACTTGAAAGAGTTAATGCACCTCTCACAAGGTGAGCAATGTACTCTCAAATGTATGCAAGGATCAGCACCACAGCTGATAAAGAATTGTAAAAATGTTGGTTAAAAGCAGCTACAGGTCCATAGCCAATTATTTATTATCTTGAGTCAGTATATGTGCTGGTGTGGAGAAGGAACATTATATACAATGCAGACAAATGTGAATCTTCCCACTTTTACACATGAAAATGTGAGATGCTACAAACATTGACCAAGAGGAAATATTGTAAATGTGTAAATGCTGCCTAAGTGGCTTGAATATCCTGAAAAACATAAACTACGGAAATCCAGACCTCCCCACTACGAAAATGCTTTTTTTCTTAAATTAAAATTAGAATGCTATTGAATTTTTTCCTAAACTCCCCCTCATCTATTATTTAAAGATAATTCTGTAAACACTCACAATGTGTAATGTTAAATGACAAAGCAAGGAATCTTATACTGAATATAGAATATAATCACAATTTCATTAAAAGTATAAGATAATAACAACCTGGAGTAAATACAGCAAAACATTAACAATCCTCTACCGCAGGGGATGGGATTACAAGTTTGGGGTTTTATTTTCTTCTTATGTTTTTTATTTTTTTCTAAATTTTCTGCCATGATCATGCCTTAAACCACTTTTCTTGATACCATTAGATACTTTTGAGAAAACATGAAAGTAGAATTGTTGCAACTGAAAGAGGATAATCCTGCAATATTATTTTCTCTGCCTGAAGAAAGGAATTAAAGAACCACTTTACGTAGGAAAGTTGGGCTCTTCTTATTGCCTCTTACAGAGAACTCAATTATTCTTCACAGCCTGGTTCAATTTCCCAGCATCCTAGCAGGAAACAGCAAAAGAAACTCTGTACCTGGAATGATAATAGGCCTTACAATTCTTTTCCTGCCTATTTTTTTCAGTGGGCCTTAGAATTCTTTTCCTGCCTTTTTTTTTTTCAACCATCTTACCTTCACTGGTTCAGGTAATCAACATTCATGGCTTCAATTGTTATTTATATATGAAACTCTGCAATACTTACCTTGGGAATGGATCTCACTCCAGTTTTCCCTATCCACATATACAAACACCTGGTACATGTGGAAGAGCCTAATAGTCACTGTAAAATGAATATACCTTCAACTGAATTCAAATCCTTACATCCTTCCCCAAAACTCACACTCTTTTTTTTCTCTTTTCTTGCAAAATGGCATTACCGTTCTCTCAGCTTCCCAAACAGAAATGATGATGCATGTTTGATTTCCTCTGTCCCTGTTTAATCACCCATTCTGTAAATAATAGATACCATATATTTCTCAAATTTCTTTATTTCTCTTGAACCCACTCTTACAACCGCTGTGAGGGTCCTCAGTTTTTCTTACGTGAATTAATGCAATAACGTCTGACATTGTCTCCTCTTGCTACCCAACTCACTCTATGTCTGCTATACCATTGCCACCGAGGTCAGATTTCAGGCTCCTACTTGTTTCTGATTCCAAAATCTGAGCTTTTTCCACTATAAATTTTGCTGCCTGTGGTAAATATTTGGGGAAATGTTGAACTACCTATTTAGCAAAAAATGACAGACTTCTAGTTAAAGACGGTTGAATTCATGAATTGGCTTTCATTCCTTCCTCAAACTCTACAAGACTGATATGATATGGATTTGGGTTTTGTTTTTGTTTTTGTTTTGCATGCACTCAAAAATCCAAATAGAATTTAGGGTAGGATTAGACCTTTTTGGCATGAGTTTTGAAAGTGCTTTCTTTAGAAAATGGAACTAGCTTAAGAGAAATGGTATTAACACCAGGAGCTCTCCCAAGGGAATGGCCCAGATTTACGAGCACCATCCAGTGTCACACACTCGGAGTTTCTACTCAGCATTCAGTTGCCTCTCTCTGAAATGGCAACAGTCAAAGTTCACCACACTTTAGGGAACCAATTCATATCAAAGACAGAAGCTAAAACTAACAGAAGCACAAAGCAAAAATAAAACCTTGAAATAGCGAATATAGAGAAAATAAAACTTCAAAAAGTTATTAGTGGTAGAGAGTGTGGAGAGCTACAGACAAGCAGTGGAAGGGAACGTTGGTGGTGATGGAAGCGTTCCGTGTTATGATGGTGGTTGTGGAGAAATGACTGTATTCATCAAAACCTGCATAACTGCTTATCTTTCAGAATAAGTTTTATTATATGTCAGTGGAACCCCAAAAGATATTACACAGTGTGTTATCCACTTGTGAGTATACTTGTATTATATATGAATGATATAACCATACTGAAGAGGTTGCATTGGGTGCTCCCCCAAATATATTAAATTCCTAGGTCCCAGTGATTGGCAATGTGAATTTATTTGGAAATGGGGGTCTTTCCAGAAGCCATCAATTTAAAATGAGGTTATCAATGTGGGACCTAATCTGACGACTACGGTGTTTTTATACAAAGTAGAAATTTGAGCAGAAACAGATGCAAACAGAAGGAGGTCACTGTAACTGTACACAGGGACAGGATGGCTGTGAGTCCTCAGTAGTGTACTGAGGAACACCAAGGAACACCAAGGAACACCATAGAACACCAAGGAACACCAAGGAACACCATGAAACACCAAGGAACACCAAGGAACACCAAGGAACACCAAGGAACACCAAGGAACACCAAGGAACACCAAGGAACAATAGAACACCAGTGTCAGAAGAGGCAAGGAAGGTTCCACCCTAGAGCCATCAGGTGGATCATGGCCTTGCAGACTCTGATTTTAGACCTCTAGCCTCCAGACCTGTGGGGCAATGCATTCATGTTGTTTAAAGCAATTCTGTGTTTGATACGTTGTTCCACATTCCTAGGAAACAGCATATAGCAAGTTGCTTTGGAAAAGAGCATTCTGACCGGATTCTATGAAACTAATAACACAAAAAATTGTGCGCAAATACTGTGCTCTACATAAGAGATTTGTTTCTCACAGAAGTGCGGGTTAGAATTCTGGAATTACTTTAAACAGTAGTGCTGGTCGTGTAAATAAATATTAATATATTTTAGATAATGTAGATTGAGAGAAGTTTCTCAGCTTTGGAGAAAGCAGTCAGTGGGTACAGAAAGAGGAAAGGATGGACACAAACTGTGGTGCTGGATTAGAATTGGAGCTATCAAAGTAAATTATCCAAACACCTTTGAACATGCAACAAAAGACATGTGGAAATGTGGATGTGTAGGTTTACATTTCTCCAAGGTCCTAGAAGCAACGGCACCCAAGTGGCAGCCAGGACACCAAATTCCATAATTTACTTTCTAAACACCACGATTCAATTAATCAACCCAGGCTCCTTAGAAAAGTGACTGATGGCAGAGCCGGGCAGTGTAAATAGAGACAAGGTGACCCTGAGACGTACTGTGGTGCCCTTTGTGTGCTTTGTTCCTTTTACGGTAAAGAAACTGCTCAAAGATAGGTGTACATATGTCAAGTGGTCTTGAAAGTAATCTAGAACAGTCCCCAAAACTAGAACAACTTGATCAAGAAAATAACGATAGTAGTGAATTATAAACTCAAATAATAAAATCAACAGCTATCCACCCCGACTTATATACATAGGTTACTAAATAAGAGTGTGTGTATGAGAGAGGCAGGTGGGAGAGAAAACTGTCTTCCAGAATAGTAGTATAAATCTAATTAATAGAAGGCATGATTAAAAATAGAAATCATAATTAGGCAATAATACTTATTACTGGGTGCAATATTCACAAATAGAAGCTAAATTTATTGTTTAAACATTTGAGATGAAACAGGATATTTGCAGTCTCAAATTATCTCTTTTAAAATATTTATTAGCTACATAAGTTAAAAAATATATAAATATGTATTTATAAATAAATACCATTATATATATATGTATTGCCATGGATAAAATGAGCAGAAATCTCCTTATCCAAGTGATCAAGGTGAATTCCCACCGGTAAGAAGGTGAGTCACCATCATGGGATATGATCTACTCAAAAGGGCCTGCTACCCCCATAGTCTTTCTCAAAATTCACAGCTCCAACTTAGTCATGAGAAAAAACATCATACAGACCCAAAGTAAGTGAAATGCTACAAAATAACTGATTGGTAGTCTTCAAGAGTAAGGTCACAAAAAACAATGGAAGACTGAGGAACTGTCACAGACAGGGCAAGGCTGAAAAGACATGGTGATTAAATGTAATGTGAGAACCTGAAGAGATGAAGGACAGTAGAGGAGGGGATAAATCTGGTTAAATCTGAACAAATAGTTTATGTACTGCATCAATGTCAATTTTTTAGTTTTAGTTATTATGTTACTGCTATGCATTATGTTAGCATTAGGCAAAAGTGAGTGTCGGTACATGAGAACTCTCTGTCCTATTTTTGTATTTTTACAGCTTTAAGTCTAAAATTATTTCAAAATAAAAACCTAAAAAAAGAAAAAAAATCCTACTGAAATCCTTAGAGATATAAGAAAATATATCGATCCATGAAACAAGTACATAATACTATAAAAATAGTGCTATAGTTTGAATGGTTCTCCCTAAAAGTGTGTGTTGGAAATTTAATCCTAGATGTTACAATGTTGGCATGTGGGGTCTTAATGAGAGGTTATTAGATCACAAGGGTAGAGGAACTGGATTAATGCCATTATTAGTGTGTTTGTTATCTTGGAAGTGGGTTTCTTATAAAAGGGTAATTTGGCCCCCTTTTTGCATCTCTCCATCTCTCTCTCTTTTCTCTCCTGCCCCCCAACCTTTTCTTCACCCTTGTATCATAAGATAAAACAGCAGGAAAGCTTTCACCTGATACCAACCCCTCAGACTTGGACGTCCCAGCCTCCTTAGCTTGAGCCAATAAAGTTCTGTTCATTATAAATTACCCAGCCTGTGGTATTGTGTTATAGAAGCACAAAACACATTAACACAGAAAATTGGTACTGAGAAGTGGGGCTCTTGCTATTACCCGCTCATGTGGAAGCGGATTTGGAACTGGGTAATGGATAGAGGCCTGAACAGTTCTGAAGTGAATGCTGGAAAAAGCCTGGATTGCTGTGAATAGAGCATTAAGGGTGATTCCGGTAAGAGCTCAGAAGAGGAAAGCTGCAGATAAATCTGATTCTCCCTAGATGTGACTTAAGTGGTTGAGATCAGAATGTTGGTGGACATTGAGATGGTAATGCAATTCTGATGGGGGTTCTCAGATATTGGAAACTGGAGTAAAAGTCTTCCTTGTTACAAAGTACCAAAGAACTTGGCTGAAATGTGTTCATGCTCTAAGCCTACGGCTTTATGGAAGG
This sequence comes from Galagoides demidoff, assembly GCA_963574575.1. Lineage (NCBI taxonomy): Eukaryota > Metazoa > Chordata > Mammalia > Primates > Galagidae > Galagoides > Galagoides demidoff. The sequence continues at coordinate 17,825 of CAUYQV010172546.1, read as the reverse complement.
CAGAATTTAAGAGTAATGAACTAGGATATTTGGTAAAAGAAATTTCTAAGCAAAATATTAAAGGAACCATATGGCTAATTTTAGTAACAAACAGTAAAATTTGAGAAGAAAGAAATTATTTAAAGGTAGAATTTATAATTAAAAAGGAAACAAAATTTAAAGATATGAAGGATTAGTATCCTGGCCATTTGGCAGAGACGGCAAGAGCATTTTCATTATTGGAAACCAAGAGTGTGGCCAAAGGACTGTGTGCTACGGAGCATAGGGTGGATAGAATGAGGCCAGAGGCTGTTCATCAGGACCAGAGAATGACCTGCAAGGCCATTGGGAGATTGCTGGTTCCGCCCTTCCCATCACCGTCCCAAAGTTTAGGCCTGCACTCCCAGACTGACGAGGGTGCAGGCCTGTGATTCCAATCTGTTGAGCTACTCTGCTGGCCTACCAGAACAAGAAGGTCAGGGGTTCTCAGCAATGGCTTCGCTCCCGTGAAAAATCTCTATCTGGGTCCCAGGCTGTCTATAACATTCTTTAAAATCTAGGGGAAGAAGACAGGCTCTCACAAACCTTGTGTTCTGTGCACCACCCCCCAGCCTAGTGTGTCTGGAAGGCAAGACTTAGAGTCAGAGATTATTCTGGAGTCTGAAGATTTAATATTTTTCACCATGTTGGGTTAGGGATTTATTTGGGAAAATTAAGTCCTTTCGTCTTGCCTCTTTTTTTCATTTGGACTACATGACTTGTTTAATTTCACAGGTTCGTAACCAGAGAAAAATTTGCCCCAGGATGAATTGTGCCTTGAGTCTCATCCATATCTAATATGTAGATGAGACTCTGGACTTTTGATTTGGTCTTGTGACAAGGCTTTGGGGGCCAGTGGGATGACACAAGGGCTCTACCAGATACTCGGCCCCTTGACCTTGGACTTCCTGGCCTCCAGTACCATAAGTGAATAAATTTCTGTTCTTTACAAAATTCTTTAGTCTTTAGCATTGTGAAACAAAATCAAAATGACGAGAGCAGAAGTGAAAATGTTTATAGCTAAAGATGATATTCTTAGATGACTTCTTTCAGATGATGGGAAATTAGTCAAAGGGAAAATAGGAGAAAGACAATAAGAAAGATGGAAAAAGATCGCAGAGTTGAATACAAAATTGACCTCCAGTGGCTAGGTTTATATTGGGATAATAGGAAGATTAGAAATATGAACAGTCTTTGTAGAGTTAGCTGTATGAAAGAGAGCTAAATCCTAATCATTCATTTTGAGAGTTCAATGACAATTCTGTAATGTTAAAATATTACATATATAACAATAAATTGCAAGGTATTTAGAAACATGGAAGACAGTACCAAAAGAGTTCATTTTAAAAGTCATCGTCAGTATAATAAGTAAGTAATTGGTGGGATAATTAAGGGGACACAAATGTAAGATTATTGAATCTTTAAATAATATCACTAAGAGTTGTCAGAAATATGAAAAGCTCAATACAAAAAAGAGAAATAACCAATCAATTCCCAAATAAAAAATGCTAAAAAAGAAAACATTACAAAGCTCTTAAAATTGTTCTGGGTAAGATTGAGAAAATATTTGCTGTGTGCTAGGGATTCATATAAGTACTTCATGTGTAGTAACTCAATCTTCTTAATGATTATTCCCATATAATGAATGGGACACTATGTTCAAATAAATTATGTCCTCAGAGTCACAAATAATGAAATAGTAACAGAATCTGAACTCAGTTTGTCACTGAAGCATGCATTCTTAGCAATAATACCTCAAGAGCTTTCACGTGACCTAAAGTATCAGGGGGACACCACGGTCATGGGGACAGACCTGTGGCTGTAGTACAAGAATAACTCTGTCTGTATTCTGATTCTGCCATTTCCCATTTATGAAGTTTTCAATGGGTCAGTCTGTATCTATGGACTTTCTTGTCTGTACTGAGAATAACAACTTGTTTTAAAAATAGTTTATTTATTTATTAGTTTTTTTGAGATGAAGTCTTGCCCTGTCCCAGGATAGCATGCAGTGGCTATTCACAGATGCCGTCATAGCCCTCAAACTCAGGTGATCCCCCACCTCAGCCTTCTAAGTAGCTGCTCTGCAGGCACCTGCCACCAGAGAATAAAACCAACTTCCCGGTGCCGATGTTTGAGTGAACTGAGTTGATGTAAAGTCAAGTACAAGGAACAAACTAATACAAAACCTAGCACAGAGAACGGTGCATAGCAAAATTCAGCAAATGCTAATTGATTGGAAATAAATACATTTCTGAAACAAATATGAAGTTCAAATATTAGTGCTTCTGAAATTCTTAGTTTCCCCTATAGGTCCTTTAGGAAGACTAAGGAAAAACCAATGGATACTTTAGGGAAAGTAAGTAAAACCACACAAATGTTGGGGCCAATTAAGATAGACAATCAAAATTTTCTGATAAAACTATCATTTTTCCCAGAACCAGTCTAGGTTGATTATTTTTTTTAGGTACCATTCTATCACTGACATTTTTTTTAAAAGCTCCTTTTCTAAAAATAATTTTTGTTTCAAATTAATTCATGCATCTGACTTAATTGCACTTGATAAAATTATGCTCTTGGGTTTTGGTGCATGAATAATAAGTTTAGCCAATACTATTACACTCTAGGGATGAAATTTTGACAACTTTAAAATGAATTTGTTTCTAAATGATCAGAGTCTGCAAAGCCTAATTGTAAAAGCTGCTTTTAAGTATTTGGGCTAAGATGTTTCATTGTCTCTGGGCATTTCCTAAATGTCCAGGGAACATTTGTGCCTCAGGATGTTAATAGCTGTTATGAGAAAAAAAGAGTTTTATGAGGATAAAATATATGGAAAATTGTAAGGTAAAATAAGACAGATTTCCTTTCTGTTACACTTTCAAGAGCTTCTAACATGGTAGCTCATACATGAATCATTAATGGCAAATAGCAGTTTCTCAAAGTTGGTATGATCATAGACTCTTTTTCATTTTGGTTTGATTTTTTTATTTGTTCTTATTTGTTTCTGAAGTTTCACTGAGAAACAATTTTTTTCAGGAAACACTTCAAGAACTATAGGCCTAACTAATACACACAGGAGGGTTGATGCCGGTAGCTTATTTTATTTTTAATTTTTTCTACCTTCTTCCTGTTTCTTAAAGTTGAAATTTCTCTCTAGAATTCAAATGAGTAAGGGATTTCCCCTCAAAGACTCTTTATAACTTATTTTTTCTCCCTTAAATATTTTATACTAATAGAAAAGAATCAACACATTCAGAAACCTCCCATGTAGGTGAGTTGACATTTAATTGTATCTAAAACTCAACATAAAAGAGGAACTTTTACCAAGAAAATTATTCCCAATTTTGGAGTTACAAACATGAATCAAGTTAGTGTTGAGTAATAGTTCAACTTACTACCATTGGGGTTGGAGTTAGATCTGACTGTGTAGCTTTCCAAGGCTTTGTCTGCCAGGAAGTGTGAAAGACATAGGAATGACGGATTTTCTCATTCAGGTGTAAGAAAGGTTTTTGTTTCCTAAGAATATTTCTTTCTCAATAAACGAAATGATTAATAGTCCTATAATTAGATTTTAGAAAAAAAAATTTTTGCAGAAGTCTTTTATTTATATATTGAAATGATAGTTAACTATGAGAAATTTGATTGTAGAGTTGAGTAGTGAGTTCTTAACTTCAGGTAATTGGACTACTCTCTGACTTCTGAAATATATAAAACAAGACAGAAATAATTAAGCGTCTGTTTGCCACATAAATTGTAACAATGCATTAACTTTAGAATTATATTTGATTTTAAAATTGCATACAAGTGGATAGTCTAGAAGATTATTTGCACCATTTATGGAAAGAAAAATATGGTTAACGAACTAACCAGAGCAATGAATTACTAGATTTGTACATTATGTAACATTGGACCCTAAATCTGCAACAAACGTCTATCATTTGGGCATCCTGAGAGAGCTGCCAGATAAAAACCCATGACTAATGTCCAGCCTCATCTCTCCTTCTTAGTTTCCTTTCTGTAGAACTAGAGGTTAAGGTCAACAGTAGGCAGTAGTTGTCTTACACCATAGTCCATCCACTTTTCCTTGGTTGGAAGAAGAGGAAATAAACTTGATTCTCAAAGTTTATGGAGAGGCCCATTCTTCTCATATCTAGAAATGCCATTGATCAGGGTATCCTGTAAAGCAAGGTTAGAACAGAAATCCCTACGGAAGGTGCTAGAGTTCAAGGACAAAGGACATTTTGGTGGTCAGGACTCAGTGATTAATGTAACAACAGTGTTGTTTATGCTTTTTTTATTGAGGTTCTCTTTATAGCAAAAAAGGAGAACGTTTTATAAATGTGGTTTAATTCTTTCCACAGTGTAACCCTTATAGAAATAAAAGTGTCATGACTCTTTGATTTTACTTGTCCGCATGCATAAAATGTCCTCACAATTTTTTCTCTATAAAGAAAATACATCTCTCAAAAGTGCATCTCATTTCTTCACCATTAAAGTTTAACTAAAGACAAAAAGCCACTAACTGGGGCAAGTCTCAGGACGCCAGCAGACCTCATTGTTAGAAGAACATCTTCCAACCGTTATCCTCTGGCTCCAGTAACTACCATCCAAAACACAGGGAGGAGAAACAACTGGCAACCAAGGAATGATATCTGCTGATGGCACAGAACGTGATAACTAGTTGGAAGTCAATAAATTTTAAGTGCCTGCAAGTGTAATGCATATTATATATTTTAAATGGATTTTAACTATAGATCACAGGTCACCCTTTATGACCATCATTCTTACCATGAATTACTTTAACTATTACTTAAGAAACCGAAGAAATATAACCCTAATTACAATGTAATTTGTATTTTTAGTTTTATTTAACTTAAATCCCTTAGTTAGAATACTTCCCAGTCACCTCTTTGAGTGTGAACCCTGTTTCTTCCTGAGATCCTGATTAATACATAATCTCTGATAGTAAATCAGGAAGCCTCCGTCCAGCAAATGGTTATTTGTTCTAGCTCCTGTGGTCAGTCAGCAAATCAAGAACGAATGTAAATTCTGCCTGGATCGTGCAAAATGCAGTAGCTTAGAACAACAGCAGTTTATCATGTCTCTCAGGAACACTAACCAGAATCAGAGGCAAGCGTGTTTGAGGCTGTGGAATTGGTGATTTTTATTGCTAGATCTTGCCCAGATCTCTTTTGTACTCTCCGCGATTCACACTCAAAGGGGTGACTGAAGGGAGTTTAATAGAGGGCAAAAGATAAAGCTGCTTTTGTTCCCCGGTCTGAAGTGGCGAGTGGAGAGTGTGGCTTTTGGGGAACTGGAAGAGAAGTGTAGGCACAGAGAGTGTGACACTGTCAGAACAGTAGTCCTGATGAAGGAGTGGGTTTGAATAAATATCCTAGAAGCACTGTCCTTCAGATTTGCGTCTCCATTTCCCTCCATTTGTTAAATGCCCCCAGAAGCCAGCCAGCAATGCAGTTCTTTGGGCACAGAGCAGGGCAGAGAAGGATAGAATGGATATGGGGGTAACAGAAAACCACAGAGCTAGAAGGGAATGGCGTGATTTTTCGAGATTAAATCCAGGCCCTTTCTTCTAGTTCAGCAGATTGGGGGAGTCTAGCACTTCCAGAGAATAACAGGTCCCCTATTCCCCTCTGTACTGAACGTAGAGTGCTAGCAGAAAATGTAACTTTACTGGGTATACACCAAAAATACATAAAAATAAAGGAATGTCTAGTCCCCAATGAGGCCTTCCCCTTCCTTAACTGGAGAGATGTGTAAAGATTGAGCCAAAGCTGTAATTATTAGATAAATTTGCTTTAAATCTTGAATCCTCTACTTTTTAGCTGTGCAATCTTCAGTAAAAATATTATTTTTGTTCCTTTATTTACCTATAAAATGGAGAAAACAACACCTACTAAACAGAAACACTATAAATATTAAACCAAAAGATAATTTTTAAAACTTTAGCATAGTCCAGAATTTACAAAGGTCTAAATAAATTTAAGCTATTTTTTTAACTTAAGAATTATTAAAATAGCTAACCATGATTATTGCTACTGTCTTCTTATTTAATGATTAAGATTGCTCCTAAAAGTAAATGTCATTGAACTGTAGCATCTGCTAATTTTCTTTCAAAAACTATGGATTCATCTTTAAAAATCAATTAAAAATTGATAATAAATTTAATACAAATTAGATAAAATCAATTTTAATATTATTATTTTTCTGAGACAGACTCTCATTATGTCTCACTCGATAGAGTGTTGTGGTGTCACAGCTCACAGCAACCCCCAACTCTTAGGCTTAAGCAATTCTCTTGCCTCAGCCTCCCAAGTAGCTGGGACTATAGGCATCTGCCACAACACCCAGCTATTTTTTGTTATTGTTGTTGTTGTTGCCATCGTTATTTAGCAGACCCAGGCTGGGTTCGAAGCCGCCAGCCTCGGTGTATGTGGCTGGTGCTATAATCACTGTGCTATGGGCATCGAGAGGATAAAATCAATTTTAATCTATTATTATGTTTCCTTTTCGATAATAAGTCAGAACATCAGAGCATTGATCTGCCATCTGATAGAAAAGCTGATGACTTGAGTCTTGGGCCAGTGTGGATTAGATCCTTCACCTTTCACTCATGGAAAAGTGAAAGTTGCTTGGAGAATTTTTATTAAAATTCTTATTGCTGAGTCCATAAGTTGGGGTATTTGAAGCAAGAACATCTTAGTGACAAGATATTCCTAGCAGCTAGAGATGTATTCAAGATACTACCAAGCTACTAAGAAATTGACCAAGGCATGTATTACCTTGAGAGTTTTAATATTTGAAATTTTAGTAAAATAAATTCACATTTACGTGGACATTTTTACAATCACAAACTTTGACTGGATTTTGAGGGTTTTTTTTTTTTTGGTTCTTTTGACAATTTTAGGGTAAAATACAGTTTTAAAAAGCTTCTCCAATCACATTCACATGTTTCGCTTTGTGACCAGTACCCACGGGTGAGACTCTGTGACAGATAAATGGGACAAGATACAAACCATTAGATGAGCCCGGGATTAGAACAAAAGAAGTGATGGTCCAAAATGTTATATTTCAAAAAATCACCGGAGTGTTAAGTGATGATTTATAAATACAGCCAAACTTCAAACTTCTTCGAAAATCTGGGCAACATTTATCAAAAGCAATAAATAGTAATTTCTTCAGGGTACTTTTCAAATGGTATTCCATCACTAGTTTTATTTTTACCTATTTTTTAAAACTTCAATTTCTCATGAAAACAAGTTGTACAGCTTATGGTATTACTCTAGCAAAATGATTTCCATAAATAAAGCAAGGTGCAATGGAAAGGAACATATATAAAGATTAATGCATCAGACTTTTAGGCTTATGGTTACTAACTATAATTCCTGAGCTTGAAGTTATTGGAAAGAAAATCTCTCTTATAGAAACAGGCAACAAATCCCAAACTATCTGGGCAGCACAAGCAATTTACTTTCCCTTGACTTAAAGAATTGTGGTTTTATAGCCATTTTCCTTGAGTTTATTGATTTCATATGCAGTTTTGTACAATGACATAATACATCTGCGCGTCACACACAGAGATAGAAAGGATAACGAACAACTGTATCATTCATCAGCCCAAAGGAATCAATGGGGCCGGCTCTCAACGTAGATGTTCAAGGCAGCGAGGGAAAATTCTCTTCAATCAAGCACCCCAGGGCCAAGAAAGGTAAGCATACTTCAGAGGAGGAGAAGAAAAAATAAAAAATAATCCTAGTGTTAAAGGCCTGTTAGAAAATAAAAGCTTGTGTTAAGTTTTTCAGCATTTTTTTCATCAAAAGTCACGTTAGAGGCATTGTGAATGGTTAGCTCTTTGTGCAGGAATGTCTGCTCTACCTACCGAGAACGTGTAGGTTCTTTAATCCCACAGAGGTTATCAAAGTGAGCTCTTAAGAAATGTATTTAATAGAATGTAATTAGGATGGCAGATTTGCTCAAAGTTTGATGTTAAATTTATCAATCTGAATACAGAGTTTTAATATCAATATTATTTTATGTCTCATTTACCTGTATCAGAGTACTCAATCATCATTGTCAGAAAAAAATACACAATGGAATATTCAGCAGAAATGATAGTCTTCAGAGGCAGATTAGTTAAAATTTTAAAGTTGGTGAAACCATTTCCTCTTTTTTTTTGCAGTTTTTGGCCGGGGCCAGATTTGAACCCATCACCTCTGGTACATGGGGCCAGTGCCCCACTCCTTTGAGCCACAGGCACCACCCACCATTTCCTCCTTTTTTAAGCCTTTCTTTCCCTGTGCTTTCGTCTCATAACTCCGCCCACTAAGCTTGCCCTTCTTTGTAGGCACAGTGAGTAGACTGGGGGCACCCTGACCACATTTCTTTGCCCATAGGTAACTGAGCCACTGAGTCCTTCTGAGTTAAGCAGCGTGAACAGACAGACTGACTCACGATCTGTGTGACCGTCTTTATCACGCAGAGCTTACTTAATCAGAGCCCTGTTGCAGAACTTTGAAACAATAGACAGAGAGGAAGGAATTACCGTGGGAAGTGTGTGCTTGAACTAAAAAATAAAAATAAAAATAATAAAACGGAAGAAGAAAGGGAAGGAAGGAAGGGAGGGAGGGAGGGGGGAGGGAAATAGAGAAAGAGAACAGAAGAGTTTGAACTGCACTGGCAAGTGTGAGCTATCACGCATGAGAGGTTATGAGGGAGAAAAGCCTCAGAGGAAAACAGGTAAGGGAGAGATGAATGGGATAGACTCACAGAAAGCAGAAGCAAAGAGAAAGCATATGACCCCAGAGAAGGGTGAGAATAGCTTCAATCCTCAATGTTTCAATTTCCAGCTTCCATTCACCTGAAGTCGGCTTTGATTATCTCTTGGCCTTTGAGATCTGTGAGCTTGCTGTGTTCAGAAGGGACCATTCCATTTTTTAAGCTAGTTCGATTGGATCTTTGTTCTTTCTTACCAAACTGTTCAATAAGTTATTCACCAAATTAATTTGGAAATAAACATTCTTGGATTTGAATAGCACCATATAATTCAGCAAACGCTTTTGTAAGCGTTATTTTGTTTTATACTCACAATAAGGAATGTGAGGTAAGCAAGACAGGTATTGACATCTTCAGCTAAAATGAAGGGATGGAGTCTTGGAAAGCTTGCAGGCTTCCAGGACTTACAGGAGTAAAAATGAGAGCAGAGCCTAGAGTTTGCTGTCTGTTATGCCACTGAATTACCCGGACCAAAGCATGTATACACACACACAGATCAGTCAAGATTTCTAGGCCATTTCATCTTTTATTTTTGAAGTAAGAATTTCATTGTAATTTTAAACATGAAACATAACACTGTTCTTTCCCCTTCTCTGGGGAAACTTAGACTCCTCTGGAATCACAGTCTTCCAATGTTCATCCAACTGCTGTTTCCCCAGCTCCTCCCAAACTCGCCTGTGCTTGAATTCTGTTGCGGCAGTGATAACAACAGTGACGGTACTGACAACTGTTTTGGAAGGTGCTGCTGAGCAGTGCAGACAACCGTCGACAGTTCCACCAGCATCGCTGATGCCCGTGTTAACACCGGTGTGCACAGGCAGTCTGTAGATACGCAGGTCATCCCGGGGGCTGCCCCCGCCTCAGTTTGAGGAAGTAAATATCTGCACGTTGGGCACCTACAGCCAGTGACAAATCTCTGCAGGTCCCACGGCCAGCGATCAATGCCAGTGCCATTTTCAGTGTCTGTTGTTAGAGACACTTTCAAAATAAGGCTGCAGGTTCTTCTGATTTAAAATAAATTTGAGTGAAATAATCCTAAGAACACATCCCAGGCTCAAGCCAAGAGCATGATTACACAGTGACATCTTTCACCTCTGAAGAAGCCAAGTCCTATGACATTCAGGAGCAATTTTAGCAAATCATAAATTATTGTTATTTATTCATTCAACAAATACTTACCAAAGACCTATTAGGTGTTGCTCTAGATACAGGGAAGCAGTGCACCAAACATACATTCCTTGAATGTGTCGAGTTTAATTTCCCGAATAACAAATCCAGACAGCTTGCTACTCCTCTCGTTGGTACAGCAATGTTTGCATCTAACACTACAGTTCTGTCACCTGGGAAAGGTAACGACGTAGAGAAACTTCTTTGTAGATCTGGGAGATCCTGGGGGCTGAGGAACGTTCTCTTTTCTTCTTTTGGACTCTAGAAGGAGGAATATCTCATAAACATTTCTACCACAGATCATGTACGAAGTAAATTCAGTGGTCTAGCTTCTGGGGCAGATGAAGGCCTGCATTTACTAAGTTTTCTGTGCAGTACCAGGGATGTTCAACCCGTGGCCTGCAGGCCCCATGCTGATTGTGAGGACTTTTGCTCATCAGTGGTGTCGGATATAATAAAAAGTATGCACAAAGCTTTTTTTTTGTTTTGCTAATCAGTTTTCATTTCAGTATTTATGTATTTAATGTGTGATCCAAGACAACTTTTATTCTTTCAATGTGTGGCAGAGGCCAAAAAATAAAAGGTTGGAAGGTTGGACACCCCTGGAGTCAACAAAATTCCAGGTTATTCATACGGTAGTAAGGAGTTAGCGTACTTTGGATGCTTCGACTAAGGATTTTGACACAGAAGAGACAAAAAGAAAATGAGGCAGAGGGTTACACAGCAGTCGATCAACTTGAGTGTGACACACATGGGATGACAGGTAGATCTCAGGTGACCCACAGCTCCAGAGGGATCCCAGCTCAGTCCCTGGTCAGCCTGGGACTAGACACGCAGTCTCTGAGATATACAGTGTAGACATTTCTACCAACAAACCCTTGCAAAATGCCAAAAGGCAGAACTGCACAATTTTAGTTGCTGACAGTTTGATTTTAATCACAGACCAGTCGAGCATAAGTAGAAACCAGTGAGGATGCTGAGAATCTTCCTGGAAGACTCCCTGTCTCCTGCCTTCCTCCTTCCACCACGTGCCAGGCCACAGCCCTGCATATCCAGACACCACCGCAAAGGAAAGGCCAAAGACAGGGGGATGAGGAGGGGGTGGAAAAATTCTTAAAGCTGATGTTCCTTCAAAAGAGAATGCGTTAACTAAAGACACTGTTTATATTATGGGAGAAATAGGATTATATTGCACCAAGCTTAGTTTTATTTGGCTCTCCTGTACTACTATAGTGTGTATGGTGAGGGGGAGTTGAGAAAGATCTGGTAATTTAATAGACAAATTAAGATGCCATATATTCTGTCCATGATTTAGCACAGTACAAACAAATTTGAAACCTGGACATTTATCTTCAACTCATAAGAACGAAAATGCATTTGTGAAATATGAAACACTGCTTTTTATCAAAGTTACATGTGGGCTGTTATTTCAAGTACATTTTTCAAGTTCCATCATTGGTTCATTAAAATAAAATTGAAGTCTAAATCATATTAGCAGCTTAACCACATAGTAATTACAGCTTTCAACCAAAATTATGTCGATATATGACTTTATACTCTGTGATATTGTTACATACTCCCTATGATGTGCATTTCTTGTGACAGCAGGTTATAGGTATATCTGGGGAGGGTTATAGGGAGGATCTGAAGTATCATTTGAAATTGTGCTTCATGGTGTCCAATGGCCCTCCCTCCATCTCAGCGAGCTGAGCCATTCTGTATCTCAGGAAATGGATGCCCCAGCATAATCTGAGACCAAAGAGATCTTTTCTTGGTGTCTTTCTTTTCCAAATAATTGCTGGACTAGGTGAATTTCAAATGTTTGAGTCATAAAAATTGACTGGGAAGAAGAGTGGTATTAGACTCTCTCTTCCTCCATGCATTTAGGAAATAAAAATTTAGAGGGATAGGGGAAGAACGAGATTGAGCCAGAGCTGTAAGGTAGGTTAATGTGCTTCTATGTGAAAGAGAGATAAGGAGTGACCACATGGACGTGGCTGAAGTCAGCAGGGACCTGTCCAGTCACCCAGTTCACAACCACCCATTGCAATTTTGAGGGAGCCACAAGAGAGATGAGCCCCATGTCCTCGACTGTCTCTCCAGCATCTAGACCCCATCATCAGTGCTGAGAAGATACATCAGCATTTCTTTTTGATATAGGAAAGTGGGGCCCCAAACTGGAGTCTTGCCTGAAGGTTAAGTGGGTTCTCGGCTTCAAGCAGGAAATAATTCAAGAGTGAGCTGATAGAGTAAGGAAAAAGCAAGTTTATTTAAGTAAAAAATAAAAGAGGCTACTCCCTAGACAGGGCAGTAGCTATCACTCAGAGCAATAGAGAGTAGCAACTTGTGAGTTTCCAGGGTCTTATTTTATACCTTTTTATTTAAGTTTACATTAAAGTATTATTCATAAGATTTCTGGGAAAGTGTTGTATTATTTTTTAAACCACATAGGGTAACTTCTGGGAATTGCCCCAGCATCTTTAAACGGTCTCAGAACTGGTGGGGGCTCCTCTTAGGATGTTAATACATTATAAGCAGGGGGGGTGTAATGAGCAGTGGGGGTAACCTGGGGTCATTGTTCTCCACCATCTTGGTTCCAGCTGGTTTCACCTGGCTTTTCCACTGGTTCCTGTTTTATCAGAGACCTTAGTGCAGGTCTTATAACTCTTTATCAGGCAGGGCCTGCCATATCCCTATCTCATTTTCAACATTATTCAAGAAAGGAATTACTTTTCACAGCAACCAGAATCCCTTTCATCAGTCACACAAAATTGACATCTGCCAGAACCCTGAGACTCCGGTCAAGTCTGCGAGAACTACCCTTCGGGAACAAGCAGCTCTACCTGCCTATTCAATAAGCCCAGGATCCTCTTAAACTCCCAAGACAGGAAATGATTCCCTGGACACTTTAACATCTCCCCAAGCCTCAAATCAGACCTCTTTAGAAAATGAAATTCCTCTGAAAATAGCACTTGACAATTTAGCCAAAGTATTTAGCGAATAACAAATACCAACCGAGAGTGTGAAAGGGAATTTTCTCTTTAGGGAGGATTTGTTACCCATCAGTCTGTGAGTGCCTGTAGTATGTCCAAGTAGACAGCAATAATGACATGGGGGAAAATCAGAGCTTAGAACCCTCTTTTACAGCTACTTCTGAACACTTTCAATTTTTACAAACAGAATTCATATAGATGGTTGTCTTTCTTGCACTGCTCTCCCTTGGTTTAGGGCTTCCCATATGCTCGTGGATGAAACTGTGGGTTTCTGCCCTATATTTCTCGGTCTGCCTTTGAAGTCATTGGCACGTGGATTCTAGTCACACCTACAGCTTTCTGCTTCCCTTTACCTGGGGCCAGTCTTTGGCTCTGGAACTATGTGTGGCAGGGAGTTCATGCCATCAGGAGTACATCTCACCCACTGAATCGCACGAGTTGTTAACTAGATAGCTGTTGTTTCTTCCCAGGGGGAAATAATTCTATAGAATCCCTTGGGTCCAAATCAGGATTAAGCTGTTCCAGTATCAGTAAATCACTCATTAACAAAACTTGTCTTGTTTTCTCACCCTTTTTATTTCTTACTTCTTCACTTCTTCATGGTACCCTTAAGATCACCATTCAAGGCCAGGTGCTATGGCTCATGCCTATAATACCAGCCCTTGGGAGGCCGAGGTGGATGGATTGCCTGAGCCAGAGCCAGGACCTTGTCTCTAAAAAAAGAGCCAGTTGTGGTGGTTGCTTGTAGTCCCAGCTGCTTGGGAGACTGAGGCAAGAGAATTGCTTAAGCCCAGGAGTTTGAGGTTGCTGTGAACTATGACACCACAGCTGTCTACTAAAGGTGACAAAATGAGACTCTGTTTCAAGAAAAAAAAAAAGTTCACCTTTCGACACACTCACACTGGTATCCAAACCCTGGCTTTGGCGTTCACTTACGAAGGTCCCTAAGAAATGTACCTTGTGGAGTCAATCACAATCCCAAATAGCTTCAACTGTGAGCAATAAATGTTATGTGTTAAAATAAATTATCCCTAAAATAAAATATTTTATACCCTCCTTTATCTTTATTGATTTATTTTGAGAAAAGAGCATTTTGGCTTTATAAGAAAATTACGGTTGATGTCAACAGTAAAAACTTGAAAACAAGAAACTTCAAAGACAAAGTGCAAACCATTTGCCTGAGTGTAGCACCCTTTAGTGTTTGTATTATCCATACGTTTCCTCTAAACATATTCATTTTAAATTCCGGTTTATCTCTAAGCTTGGTGCCTTTCATTTTCTGAAAACAGCTATCAGAATTGTCCTCTAAATCCCTTCACAACCCTCCTAAGTTATGAAGTTCTCTTTGGGGTAAAGCACAAAGGAGTGTGAGTTTGATTTTGTTGAGTTAGAGAGATCTGTCCTTGGGAAATGTTTGTGATGTTTAATTATGTACTTGAGTGTCTTCATGAAGCGCTCTCTCTGTTAAAGCAATATTGATCTACTTCCCTTTCTCGCTAGGCATTCTATTTCACAGATCACTGTAGACATGATAAGCATTCCAAAGATGTAAGTCTAGTGGGAAAAAATATGGCCCCAAAGAAAAAAAAGAGCACCAGTTCCAGTTTTTGTGTTTTTACATTAGTTTGTTGATAAATACAAAGGAGCAGAGGTGATTTTCACATTGTACACTCTAGAGCTCTAGACGCTGCTAGATGAAATGAAATAAAAATCAAAGGAAAGCAGTAAGTACATTTTTGGATGAATTTACATAGCTCTACACCTGGGGCTGACTTGCCCTGGTTATGATGGACAGGTGTCTGTTGACTCCTTCTTGAATTCACCTTCACTTTCGGACCTGAGAAGGCTTTTGTCATTCCAACCACATCTAATGTCATTTAGAGACTATAACAGAATAAATGAAGAACAAATACTGAAATTGGAAGGCAGCTGGCATAATTCAAGGTGAATCTCACACTTGGGGATCGTCTGTCTTTATAAAGAGGTAATGTAAACAATAGCTATAATTTGTGTCAGGGCACATTCTTAAGAGCTTTCAACTGTCTGATGGAATAAATGGGAATTCTGCTAATGAAAAAATGATTAAGGGAAAAAAACCTGAGAGTAACTGCCTGCCTAAGATAGTTAGTAATGGACTATGACACTGTTTGCTTCTAGGTCACTGGTTCCAATTCAGCCTAAATCAGAAGCAGCTGAAAGCTGTGATCATCTAATCTGAGTTTGGTACCCCATTTGAAATAGGATGGTGGTCTTAGTTTAGGGAAGACAAGTCTGCTGCAGCCATAAATACTGTATATAAAGTATCAGTTATAACATTTGCAGTTGTTTTGCAATTACTAAACAAAGATCAGTTGTTGCTTAGGACTAGATTCTGTTCTGATCTTTCTTCCCTTAACTTTAACAGTGTCAGAAAGGGCTCCTCCAAAACTGAATAACAATATTTTTGCTCAGAGACTTTGGAAGTTAATTGGTGACTTTGGTTTGTTCTATGTGGCATCCACTAGTTTCACAGAGTTTCTGTTTTAAAGTAAAAAACATATTATCCTATCATTTAAGATATTTACATTCATTAAGGGTCTTCTTTTTCTTTCTTCTTCTTCTTCTTCTTTAAAAGCACAGCTTGGGTTTCTGAATTATTTTATAAATGTGACAAAAAATAACTCTCTACAAATGCCATCTAGAATGCCTCCATGCTCAGCTCAACATTCAGTTTCTCTAGAGAAGTGTCAAGCTAGAAAGGTATTGACTGATAGCCCCATAAATGGCGAGTAATGCCACAGGAAATCAGGTACCACTTATGGAATACACAACAGCAATGCAATGTTTACCAAACCTTGAGGCAACCACAGGGAATTTTTTTGGGCTTTTTCTGTTTCTTTGTTTTAAGTAAATACCTATTTACTCCAGCCAAAAGGGAAGAGGAAACAGAACTCTTTCCCCATTGAGGTGTTATAAGCAAAGGGACAGATGTAAGGTGTCAGATGAAGATTTCAATTTCATTAAACTTGAAAAGGGTAAACAACAATGAAAACGATTCCTTTTCAATTATGAATGAAAGTCTTTCAAATAGTCATCAAGCCTAAACATACTGTCTCTATCTATAGCATTCTAGATAAGATTTGCATTTTGAATGTTTTGGCAATTTGTGTCATTTTGAAATATTAAACAGGAATAATAATAGATTAAATGAAGTCTGTGTTATTGAGATAATGTTGTTTGTGTCCAAATAGTTTGGAATCTTGACTCTAAGATCTACTTGGAGTATGTTTACTACTAGTATCCTCTCAAGCAAAAGAATAATTAATCTAGCCTCCATTGTCAGTTCTTAATTACTAATCCCTACTCAGTAAAACTATGCCTAACAGCATCAAACTTATTTGTTTCTTATGATTATGTACAGATTATGGGCATGATTAATATTTATTTATTTCCAATTAAATTTTCATTATATATATGTGTGTGTGTATATATATATATGTGTATATATATATATATATATACCATATCTGGAATTATGTAAAGTATTATGTATGTGTTTATTGCAAATTTTCTTTAGTATGGAAAACTTTAATTTGAGATACTAATTAATCTCCTTCAACCATATGGATGGTATATAGACATTTACAGTTTAACATGGATTGGATAAACAAATACTGTTTAAATAAAAACTAAACAAGCAAAACAATAAACCTTCAAAGAAAAACAAGGCTCAGATGGCAATAGAACCCCTGAAATGTCTAAATAGCAACAGAAATCCTTCCCATTGAGGTCTGTCTCATAAGCAAAGGGACAGACCTAAGGTGTCAGATGAAGATTTCAATATTCTGTTAATTGTTGATAGGCCAGCACCTCCCAGTAATGCTATATTGCAGAAGGCAGCTGTGACCTCAGGCCAGAAATATGGGTCAATTCCTTACTGCACCATAAATCTCCCCTTGGTCTACCTGGGGCTGCAAAGAGGTTTACAAGTACATGTATCAGTAAGTTTCACTGAGGATCAGGGCAATTTACAAACCAGGTCGGTCACTTGATAAATGGAGAGACCAGTGGGCTCAAGAGAAGAAGGTAGAGTCTCTGACCCCAGTGTGGTTCAGGCTTTCCTCACTATGTACTAGCTGTGGAACTGTGTTAAAAAAAAAAAATCACCTATTATCTCTATGCCTCAGTTTCTTCCTCTATAAAATGGAGATCATTTAAGTTGTGGTTCATGGGAAGTTGTGGGGTTTATGGGAAAATTAAATGAGTTGACATGTGTCAAAACTAGAATAAGAGTGACTGACTGGCTTTTTACCTACACTTGGGACTGGCCACAGAAAAGAACTGTGTGGATGGAACATGTTCCCTGATTTAAAGCCTTGGACACAAGTATAGGATTTGGACCGACTCCTATTAATAACCTTGGCTACAATGTTAAAGAGTAAGTAAGGAGTAAAGAGAGAAGCTGAGTATTCATATCTTTGTTGCCCTTTTGTGGAGTAGGGTAGAACCATTGCCCTCTATCAAAACATGAGGAATGAGAGACTGCTGCCCTCTCACCTGAAATAACCATTTCATTAGGTTTTGAAAGTTCCAACGTGGCTCGGCGCCTGTGGCTCAATCGGCTAAGGCGCCAGCCACATACACCTAAGGTGGCGGGTTCGAATCCTCAGCCCAGGCCCACCAAACAACAATGATGGCTGCAACCAAAAAATGGCCGGGCGTTGTGGTGGGCGCCTGTGGTCCCAGCTACTTGGGAGGCCGAGGCAGGAGACTCATTTGAGCCCAGGAGCTATGAGCTGTGATGCCATGGCACTCTACCCAGGGGGATAGCTTGAGGCTCTGTCTCAAAAAAAAAAAAAAAAGTTCCAAGGTAAAAGCATC
>CAUYQV010172543.1:0-15543 GCA_963574575.1 Galagoides demidoff | reverse complement strand
CCACCACCCGCCGGCACACCCCAGGCGTTGGCGTGTCTGGTGTTCTGACGGTGTGCTCCACCGCTCTCTTCTCTTCCCCTCCCTCCCCTCTCCCCCCCTCCCTCCTCCTCCCCTCCCTCCCTTCTCCTCCCCTCCCTCCCTTCTCCTCCCCTCCCTCCCTCCTCCTCCCCTCCCTCCCTCCTCCTCCCCTCCCTCCCTTCTCCTCCTGTTCTCCTCCTCTCCCCTCCTCCTGCACCTGCATCTCTCTTGCCATTCCTGATCCCTGCTTGACACTGCTTTGGGTTATCTATTCAAGTTCAGAAGGAAAGCAACAGGAGTGCAAATGTAAAGCAGACATAAGGTTGTCACTAACTTGGATCTGGCAATTACTGCATTCATGTATTTATCCATAGTCCAACTGTGATTATCAAAAACGCTTGAAAATTAATAGATCTGTCTGATTTTTTTTCTCACGCTGGATGTGACAGTGGAGGCTACCTGGTGGAAACACACGTCTGTATTAACTGAGGCAAGGACACGAGCAGCTTGTGAACCACTATTTTCTTTGCTACAAGCTCTTCAACTCTCTGCTGCCCGCTTGAAGTGATATTTTATGTTGTCACGTATGTTTTGATCATTTCTCTATGTATTTGTCATAGTTCATTGAAATTGTTAATATGTTTTTCATATTCCTCCATTTCCAGTTCTTGAAAGGTCAGAAGTAGGGCTACATACTACACTGGACAGCACAGAGCGGTACTTTTTACTGGCCAAAGGATGCTCTGAGTTTTAGCATTGACACAACTTTTGTCTCCTCATGAGAAACAGTTGCTGCCACTTTTGTTTGCCTAGGCTGGAGGACTTTTCCTAAATACTTCCACTGTATTATTTTAACTCTCACGTTCCACCAAACAAAATATCATCATTACCCCTCATCTTTCATTTCCCACAGTAAGGAAGGTTCAGAGGGAATGGAATTTCTCGAAGGATACAAATAACATAGTGGTTAAGATGGTGAAGCTTCAGTACCCAGCAGTCCAGTGGTGCTAATCCATTCAGAGGGCTGTGAAACCATCACCACCATCCACTACCAGTGATCTTTGCAACGGAGACTCTGACCCATTAAACAATGACTCCCCTTCCCACCCCCCAGCCCCTGCCAACCTCCATTCTACTGTCTGTCTTCATGATTTTAGCTACTCCCAGTGCTTCATGGACGAGTACGAAGGCAGGATTTGTCTCTTGTGACTGGCTTACTTGACTTACCCATGTTCCAGCACGTTGCAGAATTTCCTTCCTTTTGTCAGACCAGATAATGGCCCATTGCATGGATATACTACATTTTGCTTGTCCATGCCTCCATCCATGGACACTTGGTTTTCCTTTTTAGCTTTTATGCGTAAAGTTGCTATGAACATGAGTGTATAGACAAGATGTTGACCAGGAATATGGGGAGAGGGGGAGGAGGAGTGGAGGGAGGGTGATTGGTGGGATCACGCCTATGGTTCATTCTGTAAGGGTACATGTGAATCTCTCTAAATGTAGAATATAAAGGTCTTAACACAGTAACTAAGAAAAAGACATGAAGGCTATGTTAACCAGCTGGATGAAAGTATTTCAAATTGTATATAGAAACAGTACGCTGTACCCCATGATAGTATTAATGTGTACTGCTATGTGCTATGATTTAATTAAAAAAAAGAGGAAAGAAAAATAAGTTTCAAAAAAAAAAAAAGACTTTGAGTTCCTGTTTTCAGTTCTTCTATAACCAGAGATGGAATTGCTGGATCCTACGTTAATTCTCTGCGGTATTTTAGATTCTTTTGAGGGACCAGTTTACTGTTTTCCACAGCAGCTCTGCCATGTGACGTTCCCACCGTGGTGCCCAGGCACAGTCCAGTTCCTCCACATCATGGCCAACATTTGTTGTTTTCTGTTTTTTGGATAGTAGCCATCCTGATGGGTGAGAGGCGGTGTGGTGTCATTCTGATTTGCACTTCCTTCCTGATTAGTGAGTGATGCTGAATGTCTTTTCATGTCCTTGTCAGCAGTTTGTATATCTTCTTTGGGGAAATGTCTATTCAAGTCTTTGGCCCATTTTTTAAAAATCAGGTGTTGGTTTCATTGTTGTTGAGTTTTATGAGTTCGCTCTGTGATCCAGGTGTGTACCTCTTGTAAGATAGAGGTTTGGTGTTGATGGCCCTGATGCTGCTTCTGTGACTTTTGAAGGCACAGTGATTGTAATGATAGTTTACGTTTGTTGAACGAATGTCATTAGGATTTGTCTATAATTATACAGGCCCTTCACCCTCACAGTTAGGTGTGAGCATGGCAGTCAAGGTTGGTGACATGTGTCAGTGGTACTGGGGGACACGTCTGCCCTTGACCTGGTCTCCCTTTCTCCTAGGCTACCTCTGTTCTCTCTTCCTAGCAGGGTCTGCCCTATGGATCCTAAGCCAGTCCTAGTTCCCTGAGTTCCAGCATGAATTCCAGATTGATCATTACTTAGATCCTTATGTTTAAAGCCTCCTTTTCCTCCCCTCCTTAAAGGTTTAAGGAAGTAGAAAAGCTCTCAACATGAAATATTAACTCAAAAGCATGGGGGTTTCCATATCATAGCCATCCATTGATCAATGTATCTTGACATATATTTATAGGGCCCTCTAATTAAAGTTTTACAAATAATCTGAAGTGTATTTTTTCTTTGGATCCTTACTTGGTGACCTAGACCAAAGAGGCATTAAAATCCCAAACCTCAGGAAGTGTGCATGATTTTTCACAAGCTTAGTCAGCTAATTAGGAGCAGCGCAAGGACTGGAATTTAGGTCTTCTGGCTCCACTTTATTGCTGAGGCTTGCGCTATTCTACTGGGATGTCATTATAAGAAGTGCCGAGGGAACGTCATCGCCTCTCTGGCCTACCCAGAAAGCCCGGCTAAGTGTTCCACTGACATTCTTCCTGACATCTATAATAATTCATTTTTTATTTTTATTCACATACTGATGGATTTAGATGTTACGCAAATTAAGTAAGCTCCAAAAGGCAGATGAGAGGCTGTGGATATATTTGTAAAGTGCTTTTTGTTCAGAAATAAAAACGTTAGCCGTCAAATTGAAGGGCTCCTCATTATAAACCATTGTCGGAGAGTGACGAGTTAGAAGGTTACGTCTTTTGGCCTCGTGTGCCTTTAAGCAGTTCTTGGACAAAGTTGCTATAAAAGCTGACAGGGCTTCCCCAAGGCCTAAAGAACTGGACAAATGTTGCTGAACAAAAATGACAACAATAGAACCGTGTAGGAGGGATTCTGCATCAGGCGCACCTAAGAATGTTCTCTCTCGCGTTTAACACCTCTTGCTGTGGAATAAGATTTTCTGTGTCTTTTTTTCTGCTATTTACCAAAGGCTCAGGACAAGGCGTGCTGGGGTGGGCTTAGACAGCGGGGGATGGACGGAGCAGGGGTGTTCCATGAGGTCACCATCGGGAGGGGATCATCAGAGCTCTGCTGTGAGACCCTGTTTTCTTCTAGTAGCTGAAGACATTGACTAAGGCCCATGGGTGGTGTCACTGAGCCATCACTCAGGTAATACTGACTACACGGGCAAAGTTAGAACATATGGAGAGCATTTGCATTTGAATAGGGGGAACGTGCCGTTAGAAAAATTAGAAAATCTTTTTTATACTTGCAGTTTTCTCTCCTTAAAAAAAAATTCCACATGGTATCGTAGGGCAAGGAATAGCCTTCTTTTCAGTTGACTTTTTCATTCTTTGTTTAAACGTTGTCCGCACGGGGCATGTGATTTTAAACAAACTGGAGTTATTTTCCTAATACAACCCCAAACCCTGAACACCCTATAAAACAAAAGTTGTTTCTAAGTGGTACTATTGTGGATTTGTGTAGGCTCTGTAGGTCAACATCTGACTCCTCTGAAATTTCTTTTGTAAGATAGAGAACACTTAAATCATGTTCTCGGGTATATGTGCCTCAGAAAATATCCCTCACAGATACTGTCTGAGATTTTAAATCAGCTTTAATAGACCTACTTCTTTCTTCGGGTTCATTCATTGCAAAGTAGGAAGGAACCGACGTCGTGAGCAGCCATTTGTTTTCTGTTGCCGCTTTTGCACCAGCAAAGACATAATTGCCAAGGATGCTGTAAGAGAGATAGTTATCAAGTTTATCTCAAATAAGCATAAGGTTAACTTGTATAGATTTCTGAAGACCGTTCATGACATTCAGAAGGAGGAATCAGCATTGGCTTTGGGACTCACCAGTTAGTACACACTTACAGTCAGGGACAGGGTCAAATTACACTGGAATGATTGGTTGATATAAGATTTCTGGATTCTTTCTGGATTTATAGCGAAACAATGGGAAAATTTTAAACCTTTTGTCAAATAGAT
This sequence comes from Galagoides demidoff, assembly GCA_963574575.1. Taxonomy (NCBI): domain Eukaryota; kingdom Metazoa; phylum Chordata; class Mammalia; order Primates; family Galagidae; genus Galagoides; species Galagoides demidoff. The sequence continues at coordinate 11,163 of CAUYQV010172543.1, read as the reverse complement.
TTTTGTGGCTCATGCTCATTTTGTGTGGAGAACAATATTCTAACATATGGCATGCCCTTGTATGGTGTCATGTTCTTAAAACAAACTTCAATAATTCTTTGATTTAAACATAAGTCGACACTATACCTCATAATATAAACAATATATAAACATTGTATTTAAATGTTATTAATAACATCTATTAAAAAGGCAAGTAGTTGTTAAAGTCTTCTAAGAGCAAAATCAAACTACACGGAGTGGTATATAGGTATAGCACATTGACTCTAAGACACCCTTCCCCCATGTGTACCGTGACCCACAGACGCTGAAGTCACTGATAGGAAATGGTGCAGTATCACATCTTATATACTTACAAATCGTCTCCAGATTACAAATAATACCTAATACATTGTAAATGCTATAGAAATAGTTTTTATACCATATTGTTTACGGAATAATAAAATAGTCTGTACGTGCTCAGTACAGATGCAATTTTTTTTTCCCCAAGTATTTTTGATCTGAAGTTGGTTGAATCCCTACATGTGAAATGCACAGATATAGAGGTCTGAGCATGTAAGCCACTGTACCCTTGTGATTGATTGTACCTTTGTAGTTATGTATTTTTAATTATCAGACAGAAGGTGTACTGTGTAGTTGGGTGTTAAGGCTAACTCTCTACTTAAATATCTGGAGTAAGAACCACATTGCTTATGTTTTTCTGTGAGTATCATGAAACTATAAGCATCATGACTGTTAGCAATCCCAGAATAAGTCTACTTGGACCACTCTGGCTAAGTTTCAGATTTTTTCTTTATTTCTTTTTTTTTTCCTTTTTTTTTTATTAATTGATAGCTGTATACATTAATGCAAACATGGGGTACATTGTACTGTTTTCATATACAATTTGAAATACTTTCATCAAGCTGGTTAACATAACATTTGCTTAGTCATTGTATCAAAACATTTATATTCTAGTTCTAGAAAAGTTCACTTGTACCCTTGTTAGACAGATATATAGGTGATCTTTCCGGTCCCCCTCCGACCACCCGTCTGCCTTATTTCTAAAGACAGTTAAAAGAGTATCAGAGAAGCATTTGTTAGGCCGGACTACCATACATACCAATTTTGTGGGAACATTTTTGGACCCTTAGTTCTTAACTGATGCCCAGAGTACGTTCAGTTCTTTGATATTTGTCTGATTCTCTCCTTACAGGAGAGCACAGTGCTTGTCAGGTTTTTCAGGGGAGAGAGTGAGTCAGAGTCTGATGTACTTGAAAAAAAAAAAAAACACAGTGGAACTCTAAACACACTTATGTCATTTTTGTGTGTTAGAGAGAAACCAGGAAGCATGAATTCTCACTCTTCTTAAAATCTTTACAGTGTCAAAGGGATATTTGTGAAGATGAGTTAGGGGAATCTTTGTTTTGAAGTATATCCAAGATTAGAAACCCGGTTTATGTTTCTATCCTGCCTTCCAGTCTGAACTGCCTTTTTATGTTTGTTCTAAGATTAAAAAACACTTTTATACATATACAATCTATATTTGTCTTTGGCCAAGGGGGAGGAAGCTCCATCCCCATTGACTAATAGAGGGCATTTTTATTAGATTTAAGTGACACTCGGGGCATAATATATTTTCAAATTTTTGTACACGATAAGGCTTGAAATAGACCATGATCACCTGAGGTATTTCCAATAAATTTCCCTTGTAATGGAGTATTGCCTAGGACATTCCCCTGAACTCTAATTACCATGGATACAATATGACACAGCAGTTTATAACAATGTAACACCTAAGGAGTGGGCTGCGAGTGGGAAGATAGAGGGTAATTAATTGTTAGTTACATTGGATTCTCTTTCTTGTGGATGTTCACATTTCTCCCCCCATGTAACTAGCCAGCTGTCATTTTGATGAGAGTATTTAGAGAGATGGTTGTGCTGACAAATACATGTTTTGATTTGAAGGCTATGTAGGGAAGGTACCTGTAGCCCTCCCCCTTCCCTGTGCTAGATGGGACACTGCTGCTGTGATTATCTTTTTGCATGCAGAGAGCTCTTGTGAAACTAGAAAGATTGGGCAGCGCCTGTGCCTCAAGGAGTAGGGCGCCGGCCCCATATGCCAAGGATGGTGGGTTCAAACCCAGCCCTGCCCCCAAAAAATGCAAATAAAAAAAGAAACTAGAAAGATCCTGGGAAAGAAAGGAAGTTCCAGGCCCCCATCAACTCCAATTTGGTCATAAGATTAACTATGTGTTTTTAATTTATTTATGTATGAGGAGAAGTTGGAGTGCAGAAAAGGACAAGGAAGGTTTGGGGCATAAATTACCTGTAAGGAAAAAAAAAAAAGGTCCTTGAGATCCCGGCCTGTAGCCTGTAGGCCCTATAGCTTCACGGTAGGGGGTGATGACTTCACTGACATGTGGATTAGAAAGAGGTTCAATGTTGTAGAGGCTAAAACAAATGGATAAGTCAAAAGTAAAGATTTAGAATACGAATGATCAATTTTTTCTTCCATTATTTTTAGTTTTGGAGGGCATGATGTAATTATCAAGATCAAATGTAGAAGATTACATTTTTGACTAATAGTCCCTTTGAGATCACCGCATTAAAAAGCTCTGTGCTTTTTATATGATTTAGATTCTTTTCTTGTGTGTGTGTGTGTATGTTTTGGAAGTCGTCATCATCATCTTTTCTCATGGTAGAGCTCTTTTTAGAGGATGCTGATGCATTTGCCTTTCAAAAAAACATTGGGACCCTTTCCTCCCCCCCCCCAAATAATTGTATATATTCTTTTTCTTTTTTTTATTAAATCATAACTGTGTACATTGATGCATTTTTACGGATTCAATCTCAAGAATGGAGAAAAGTATCCAATGTACTCAATACTACTATGACATCAACGTAGAATCACCTACACATTTATAGGAAAGGTAGAATGTAACTATAATCCTGAAATGAGAAGGGAAGAGGAGGGAGTGGGGAGGGGAAGAGAGGGGGGAGGCCAGGAGGAGGGAGGGTAGGTGGGACCTCACCTAATGTGCATAATGCAATGAAACGTTTCAAAACTATTAAGAATAGAGTGGAAATAATGTAATGATACATTTCAAAACCATTAAGAATAGAGTGTAAATGTCTGACCACAACAAATAAGTAAGAGAGGTGATGGTTACGTTAATCATTTTGATGTAAACATTCCACATGGTATATCAAATAAGTGCATTGTATCCCATAAATCCATCAAGGGACTCTTAAGAGTAGCCAAACTATATTAACATTTAACAAATCCAGGCCTATATATCTGTCTAACAAGGGTACAAGCGAACTTTTCTAGAACTAGAATATAAATGTTTTGACACAATGACTAAGCAAATGACATGAAATTTATGGTAACCAGCTTGATGAAAGTATTTCAAATTGTATATGAAAACAGTACAATGTACCCCAAGTTTGCGTTAATGTATAAAGCTATCAATTAATAAAAAAAAAAAATCCAGGCATTGTGCTGAGCTCTTCACAAGCATCGCTTCATTGACTCATCGTTAGAAAACCGGTCCCATTTTACAGATAAAGAATCGGCCAGGTTAAGAGGCCTGCCCAAGGTCACACAGGTGAAAATGGAACTTGGGATTCTCGTCTACAGAGAGCACGTCCCTTAATTATGTGTCAGTCTTTATAGTGTTAGGGGGCTGCGGTCGTAAGCATTACCCACATCAGTGGCTCACACAAACACAGACTTCTAGGTGGTCTTTGGAGGGCATCGTGGCCTCGTTCTTCCTCATCTTCCCTGTGAGGAAGGGTAAGCAGCCTGGCCTGGGAGTCTGGGGGCAGCGGAAGGAAGAGCCTTCATGATACACAAGCGGACTCCTGGAGCTTCTCACTGGCAGTGGAGCAGGTCACTTCTGCTCAGAGTCTATTGATTAGGAGAAGCAAACGGCCAGACTCCTATGGGGTGAGGAAATGGGGCTCTTTCTTGAGGAGCGGCAGTGAACATTCGTGAACAGTGACAGTACGACAGCTTCCCAGTCATATTAGAGATTTCTGAAAGGGGAAGTGTTTCTGTGTCAACTTATGTAATAAGCTGATGTTTAAAACAAAAAGCAGACTGTGATTTCACAGAGGAAAATTAATAACACAGGATCCAGAGACAAACTTGGGGTTCTTGAATTAGTGTTTCTGTATTCTTCTTCTGGAAGCCAAGGTTTCAGTTTTGTATGCAGAGGTGTTAGATGAAGGTGTCTTGTTTTGCAAATAGAAACAGTCTCAGGAGACAAATAACAATGGCAGGAGAAATTTATGAAGTTTATTTTTAGTAGCACTTTCAGGCAAGGTTTCACTGTCAATATTTTCATTGGTACCCAAGAAGCCAACAGAGGGGGCCATATTTTATGAATTGATGTGGTTGCAAATGTTAGCCTTGATGTTTTTAAGTGAAAAATTGCAGAAAAACAATGCAGAAGCAAATAAATATACACTCTGCGACAGCCAACAGAAATGGAACCATTTTGAACAATTATGACCAAGGGTATTTTTATCGTAGTTTTGTTGATATTCGCTTTAATGCTTGCTGTCCTCCCCAAGCCCCACCCCGGTTCTCTCACCAAGTGACTGATGGCTTCCTCCAAAACAATGCCAGCAGGACAAGGATGTATTGGCAGGATAGCTTTTGAATCAGAAACCATATACCTGATCCTCTACCTAATTAGCAGTCGACTGTAGGCATCTTGCAGTTTACTGCTAAGGCTACCCTAACGTCAAGAAAATTTTGGTTACAGGAAGCTTTCAGGATATCCCACTCAATTCATTATAAATTCAATTTTTTTTGTATTTTTTTTTATTTTTTTGAGACAGAGCCTCAAGCTATCCCCCTGGGTAGAGTGCCATGGCATCACAGCTCATAGCAACCTCCAACTCCTGGGCTCAAGCGAGTCTCCTGCCTCCGGCTCCCAAGTAGCTGGGACCACAGGTGCCCACCACAACGCCCGGCCATTTTTTGATTGCAGCCATCATTGTTGTTTGGCGGGCCTGGGCTGGGGACTCGAACTCGCCACCTTAGGTGTATGTGGCTGGTGCCTTAGCTGATTGAGCCACAGGCGCCGAGCCATAAATTCAATTTTATTATATTAAAATTGTGTGAGCTATAGCTGGCTGGCAACCTGCATGTTGACACTGTTTCATTTTATAGAACTTTTATTGGAATAGTGGGTTTGTCTTTAAAGGAATCCATCACTATTAAGCTTAGGGGCATATTTAACATCTGGCCAGCCCAGTTCAATACTTGGAAATGTGTTGGTACTTGAAAAATTTAGGGCAAATTTTGACACATGCCTTTGGACTTAAGGAAACAGCTTAGTCTACAATAAATAAAATGTAACTAAACAAATAAAACTGTCATAATGCTTTGAAAACTGTAGCAGGCTGAACAAATCTGTCCCATAATTACACTTTGTACAGATGCTAAGAAAAACAACGTTGGCTATTGCAGCCCAGGCTTGGAATTTTCACTTATGTTGTCTTAATGTTCATGAGAATCTTCATATGGTAGCTATCATTATTCTTTCTTAAAATGGGAAGAGAGGCTCCAAAAATGGCATAATTTAAAGATACACAATCTGGAAGAGGTAGAACCTCTGAATACAACATCTGTCAAACCCCAGAGATGTTGGTCCATACAAGACTCCATTATGGTTTTTGCGTGGAATGTAAGCTTTTAGCAGTTTTTCTTCTATTTCTGGGCTAAGAAAGAGGCAGAAAGTGCACTGAATTCCTGATGGGACTTGGAAGGCAAAATAAATATGTTGAAAATAACTTGTACCATTTCTAAATGGCCTTTCTAGGTCTGAGTTGGAAGTGGCTCCTGCACTCACAATGTCACTGATGTGTTCTCATCACCGGCCCCTTTCTCTAGGTTGGCCATAAGCAACAAGTTCTGGTAGTTTATTAAAGAAAAAGTAGTTTTCTGTATCTTATTGATTGAATCCCTTTGGATGGTTTAAGAGAGATGGTTAAAATCATTATTTTTTCCTGCAGATGTACATGAAGCTAATTAACCAGTGAAGGGATGTCACGAGTAATAAGGGCAGAGAAAGCATACCACTTCCTAAATATTCCTGTTGGCCCCTTGCAAAGTTTGCAGTGAGTTTCAGCATACACCATATGTGAAGGTTAGGAAGATTGATTTAAAAGTAAAAAAACTCCTCTGGTGTGTGAATAATGTTTCTTATTGAAGGTCACTGACGCGCCGAAGAAAAATAAACGTTAGCCCCATGAAAGGAGAAATACATTAAATTTAGTTACATTGTGTGTTTTGTGTTTGTTTTTATTAAATGTAATCATGCAGGTCAAAAAAGCACTTGATTTAAAAATTAATAACGGGGGCGGGGGCAAACTGTAAGACATCCAACAAAAGCTTTATTTCAGTGTTTTTTGTATTTTCAGCTGGTAGTTGAAGGGAGGGGAGAATACATTCAAAAAGCAGGGAAATGAGAACAGCTGAGTTGGGGGTATTAAAAATATCTAATATGGCATTGGCACAATTACCCTGTCAACAACCTGAGGACGGGGGTGTTGTTATTCCCATCTTCTGGATAAGGAAACTGAGGCCCAGAGGAGGTAAGTGACTTGTCTCAGACGGAGAAGAGACAAACTGTCAAAGAAAAGGAGAAAGACAAGGAGAGAGAGAAGAGAATGAGGTGGAACAGACCTTAGTGTCAACTTGTGTCATCTTGAATTCAGGGAATCTATGACTTTTGCCCACGCGTATGGAGGCTCCTTGTGTGACATAGTAATAGAAGAGTGTGCTATCACCGTCCATTCTGTTTTCCCTGGAAATAGAATCCTGTTTGTGACTTGGGCACATTGCCAGCTGGGATAAAGGCCACCTTGTCTAGGCCTACACGTAGGTTAAACCATGAGACGTTGTTCAGGGAGGCGTAAGTAGGGTTTTCATATGGGACTTCTAGGAGGTTTTATAGGGCAGCAGATTCATCTGAGAGGGAAGAAATTGGCCTTTCCACATACCTACCTTCTGGCCTGGAATAACCCCTGATGGGTCGAGTTTCAGTGACTGTTCTGGGCTGGGAGGTACCCTGGAGAAAGGAAGCCAGTGCTGGGGTCAGGAAACAGAAGGGGCTTGGGACCCTGATATCACCTCTTTCTGGATTTATTTTGTAAAGAGAGAAAGGTCATTATATTTGTTACTCTTGCTTTGTTTTTTGTTTTGGTAACATGATGCTAAACCTAATCTTAACTCATATAACCTCTTCATAGTATAATTTTAGAAACCCGTTAGGAGGGAAATTGTTCCCTGGGCTTTGGCAGATAGTGACCTAAACAACTAGGAGAAATTGAGGTCAGGGTCCATGAAGTCATTGGCTCACAGGTTTGCTGGCTATTTGCTAGAGTCATATTTTGACTTTTCTGGTTCAGAGTATCATAGAGGAAGGCAGAAATCTACATTTTTGATAGAACTAATTGGTTTTTATGTAATTATCTCATAAAGTACCATTCTGTAGTAGGTACAGTATTTCGTGTTATGAATGTTTTATTTAAATATAGGTGATATTTGAGCAGTCTTAGTTCTAGCTGCGACAGTTATGGGCGGTATTTGTTATGGAAGAGCATTGGCCATTTGAGACTTTCCATATAATCTTCCACAGTCATTGAGAAAATGAGGCCTTTATTTTTTTTTTTTTCTATAGTGAGGTGAGCCTTTTCTTTTTCTACAAAATGTGGAGTTTGGAATGAATTCTAATGAGTGAATAATAGTAAGACTTTTGCATAATCACTTGGACAAAATAAACACAGGCGCTTGGTTAAAATTCTTTGCATGAAAGGCTGAGTTTCCGTAGCATGATTTTAAGATGATAAACTCTGATTTCTCTGATAATACTTGGGAAACCTTCCTAGACACGTTTCACTCAACACAGAGATAAGTGATTTCTCCTCTCTCCTTTAGAAATTTATTTCATTGTTTGCTTTTGAATGGGTGGCCTTCATTGCTTCATTAAATGCAATAGTGCAACCCTTCCCAAAGAGACTGGCAGGGTTCCTGGTCATCTGTGTGGGAATCTTTCTCCATAAGCTCATCTAAATTTTAGCCTACTAAGGATTCAGCTTCATGCCTGTAGGATCCCCCCAGCCAAATCAGTCTTTAGTTCAGGGGTTAAAAGAAACAGGAGTATGTCTCAAAGGAATCTGTCTGTGGCCAGCCAGAAGTGGAATTCTCAAAACTGAAGAATGTTAAATAGTTTGAGCATTGAATGATTTGAAGCCCGTGAAGGCTGCTGTTGCCACATGTTTTAGGAGTTGATAAGGCCAGGAAAGTGCACAGTTTGTGTGAGTGGACAGAGGTCTTGGAAGAAGATCCACATTTTCCATGGCGATGCTTACTGGGGACATTACATACCACACGTGTTCTATAGAATTTCTGTGATGAGACCTTCTCTAGTCAATAATTGATATGCGCATTTGCCTTGGTGAAATAACCATTGCTTTTTGCTGTTCTGGTAACCTGCTTCAATAGAGTTCTTGCTCTCTGATGACAATTGCCTGAGCTGGCGCCTGCAAAAGTAACTATAGTTGATTTAGTTAGATTAAAGGGTCAAAATTATAGCTGTGTGGGGCTAAGGTCGAGGCAGAACCAAAGAGCTCTGGGCACAAATCTTCCTTTCATGCTTGGCTGGGTCCAGTGATCCCCCGAGGCTCATGTCTCTGATTGTGTTTCCAGATGGCCTCCTCTGGTGTAAATACCACTGGGGCTCTGTCCCACAGCATCAGCTGCCCAGGCAGAAAGCAAAACAGCAGCTCAGGGGAGCACTGGGAATTACACAGTGGGTGGCACCTGGTGCCACACTGTGAATTCTCCGCCCGCCTCACCCCATGTTTCATACCCCATGTGATTTTCAACTTACTCCTTTGCCTTTATACTTGGCAGGTTCACACTCCAGTTTCTTAAGCATAAAACCAGCTCCACCCACCCCCCTCCCAGGTCCCCAAGTATTCTATGACCTAGCGCCTGGATTTCCTGGCAACACTGCTGATGAATTCTAAGTATCTGCTGGTCAGTGGAATTTATTTATGTGCTTTCATTATTAATTCAACAAATGCCTATATGAATGTTGATTATTCAACACCATATATCGAATGTCTAATTAAGTAGAAGATTTCTTGGAGCTAGAATCCTGAGTGAACAAGAAGGGGACGTATTTGAGAAGTTTGTGTTTCCTCGTCTCAAATGCTAGTCTTGGGTTTCCCACATAAGGCTTCCTGCCTTCTGGGATCAGAAAAGTTTACGTCCTCCATGAGGATTCTCGGATTAACCCCTCCCCCCTCGGAGCAGGCTGTCTTTCCAGGATTTTCTTACTTACACATTTGCAGTCCCTTGTAGCCTCATTCGTTAGTATACCCTTCAGGTAGGTTTTACATTTTTCATCGTCTGTTTTTTCATGTGTATACCAAGTTTCCCCGAAAATAAGACACTGTCTTATATTTATTTTTTCTCAAGAAGACACACTAGGGCTTATTTTCAGGTGATGTCTAATTTTTATTAATAATACAACAATCTGCATTTATTCAAATACAGTTAAGTCATCTTCTTCTGGAACCTGGTGGAAGGAGCTGACCTTGTTGGTGGAGCTGGCTCTAGTGATGTGTGAACTCCTTTTGCCTAGCCGTTCACATGTACGCAATAGGATGCCTGTGACCGAGGTTACCACACAAGCATCTGCAGAAGTGCAAATGGCTAGGAGAAAGGAACTATGGCAGATAAGAGGTATTCCAGTCTTCCTTACCACTCCGCCCTGAAATGCAGGGCGTGGCTATGCAGATATCACTAGGTGATCACTAGGTCTTATTATGGGGTAGAGCTTGTGTTTAACAAATGCATAGACATCCTGCTAGGGCTTATTTTGGGAGTAGGTCTTATTTTTTTTAAGTATAATACAACAATCTACATTTATTGAAATATAGTTAAGTCATCTTCTTCTGGAATCTGACGGGGGGAGCCAACCTTTTTGGTGGGGCTAGTGCTAGTGATGCGTGAACTCCTTTCCCCTAGCCGTTCGCACATACAATAGGATGCCTGCGACCATGCACACATCTGAGCAAGTGCAAACGGCTCGGAGAAAGGAGCTGTGGCAGATAAAAGGTGTTGCAGTCTTTCTTACTGCTCCATGCCGAAATGCAGCATATCTGCATAGCCACGCCCATCACTAGGTCTTATTATTGGGGTAGGGCTTATATTTAACAAATGCATAGATATCCTGCTAGGGGTTATTTTTTGGGTAGGTCTTATTTTTGGGGAAACACAGTAGGAACTCGCCAAGAGGTTAGCTTCTGGCACTTTTATTTTTGCTTCTTCTATCCAGTAATACATTGTGGGCACTTAAATTGTGTTCCATAAATACCGTGAATTCATTAAACAAAAGGTTTTCTGCACCCACTGAACTCATGGCTACAGGTGGTTCTCATTCTCAGAGCAACAACTGGACAGACCTTATCAATGATACACCATGGGTAGAATTCTAAATTTTCATTAAAATACCCTCTGCATAATGCCTTTATGGCTACAGTTTGAATATTTGGGTTTTGCTAAGAAGGTAGGGGCAATGTTCTGTGAGGCTTTCTGGAGAGCATGTAATGGAGGGGGGTGCCCCGTGGTTCTGGATTCTTCACACTGCTCAGTGAGTCTGGACATGCTGGGCCACTGTGGGGAGGCTCTGTGTGGTGTTACCACCATATGTAAGAGCCAGCTTTCCCCTCCAAGTGCCTCTTCTGTTTTATGGAGATTGGTCAGACTGGCAGGTGACAAGGCGAAAGGTGGTTGGGGTACAGGTGGAGCAGCCTGGGTGGAGGTACTGAGCCTTTGTACACCATCATGCCTGGCCTGGACGACCTCTCCCGTTGTACAAAGCAGATTGAATCCTTCTACACACTCCTCTGTCTCACTCCACACTGAGGAGGGGCCCAGTGCACTCCCAGTCTGAGAGATCTGAACTCCTCTTTCTAATAGTTGATCTTCTTAGGATTTTCCCTCTTCACGTGACTCCAGTATCACAGTAGGTCTTCGCCAGTCAACAAACCTGAAAATATTATATCCTTTGTTTCGAGGAAATGACATGTGATGGTTTGTTGAACATATAAACCAGGAAGTCATTACGACACAAAGAAGAAAAACATGGCTGGGCA
>CAUYQV010172533.1:0-27885 GCA_963574575.1 Galagoides demidoff | reverse complement strand
GTGCTGTAGCATCACAGCTCACAGCAACCTCCAACTCCTGGGCTCAAGTGAGTCTCCTGCCTCCGCCTCCCAAGTAGCTGGGACCACAGGCACCTGCCACAACGCCCGGCTATTTTTTGGTTGCAGCCATCATTGTTGTTTGGCGGGCCAAGACTGGATTTGAACCCACTAGCTCAGGTGTATGTGGCTGGTGCCTTAGCCACCTGAGCCACAGGCACCGAGCCCACACAAACATTCTTTTGGAAAGAGTCTACATATAATGCCCTAGGTAGAATGCCATGGCGTCATAGCTCACAGCAACCTCAAATTCTCCAGCTCAAGTGATCCTGTTATCTCAGCCTCCCAAGTAGCTGGGGCTATAGGTGCCTACCACAGTGCCTGGCTAGTTTTTCTATTTTTAGTAGAGATGGGGGATCTTGCTCTTGCTAGGGCTGGTCTTGAATGCCTGAGCTCAAGCAATCCACTGGCCTGGCCTTGCAGAGTGTTAGGATTAGAGGAGCAAGCCACCATGCATGGCTTCATAGCATTCTTTTGGAAAGAGTTAGTTCTGTCTCCAGGGAAATCAGGTCGGGCACCTGGCAGAGGAGGAGGGGCTCAGAGCTGAATCTCCCCTCCCAGCCAGGAGCCAAACCCCAAACACTTCCTAAGGACCTACTAAGCGTTCAGACAGTGCTGAGTGCCACTAAACCCATAAGAGTATGGCACAGTCCTCGTGTCTGAGCTTATGTGTATTGAGCTGAGCCTCACCGAGTCCCAGCACATGGGTTGCCTCAGGCCTTCTGCAACAGGCTGCAGAGGGATTGTAGCCCATCTGAGACCAGCAAGGGCCTTCCTGCCACTGAACACAGACTGAACAATGAGGATTTTGTGTGTTTGGGTGGAAGAAGCTTCATCTGGGCACCTGGGGGCGTCCAGTTCCATGCACTTCAAGGAGTTTATTTAGGTTTCAGGGGCAGGCATATGAGGAAACTGAAGCTCAGAAAGGATAACTAGTCACACAGGAGGAGGTGGGGGGCAAGACTGGCTAGGGAGATGGAGGAGTCTGAAGGCCGTATCATGGGTACATGAGGGGGGCACAATCTTTTGGTCTTACCTAGGGAACCCTAGCCTGTCAGTTTTGAGCAGCAAATGTCCGCCCCTCGCCCCCACTCCACACACAGAAGGGACTGTGTTCTCCCCAGCCTACAGACACCAGCCTCCCTGGAGAATACATACAGGCAGAATGGATTCTGGGTAGGTGTCCCCATTTTCCCACACCCATCACACCTCCTGCTCTCCAAACTGTCCCACTCCATTGTGGAACCCAACTCTATTCCAGCCCAAGGGCTAAGAGAAGACTGGGTGATCCCTGCCATCCCTTGATCCCCTGTTACCTTGGCGACCACAGTGACGTAATGGGTCCGGGACATCTCATAGTCCAGAGTAGCTCCAGCTTGGAGGCGCAGCACCCCACTGTGGCGGTCCATGGCAAATTTGGTGGAGTGCAGGTTCTGTAAGAGTTGGGGGAATGGGCCTTGGGGAGGAAGCCAGGTCAGCCCCAGGAATGCCTGCTCTGGTCCTCACTGCCCCTTGTTACAGGGAAGCTCTGAGGGCCTTGGAGCTAAGGTTCAAATTTTAGAGCATCCAGGTTTTCCAGCCCCAGGTTCCGCTTCACGGTTCAGGGCTTCCCTTCTCACAACCTCAGTCAAAACTGGAATGTTCCCTTCCAGGGCTGTTGATTTTCTAGCATCCCCTAAGCTAGAGAGGGTAGGGGCTAGACATAGCAAAGGAGAGAAACTTTGGAACCTTCCAGCCATACCACGCAAGTGCCTGTAGGCCAGTCCCAGACAGCTCAGTGGGGGACAGGAGGAGAGCCAGAATGAGGGATGTACAGAATGAAGGAGACCGGCAAGGAGCACCTGCCTCTGTGGGTGCTTGGGGGGCCTTCTAGCTGGGTGGGGCCAGGCCCCATGTCCCAGGGGCTGTTATGGAGTTCCATGTGGGTGTAATTCTCACAACCGCCCAGTGAGGATGTGCTTTTTCCTACCTCTCTCGTTTTACACCTGGGGGCATGGAGGGCTGAAGGTCCTGGGGCCCCGGGAAAAGGGAGAGAACAGGCTAACTCAGAGGAAGCCGGGGGGATCCCATAGGGGAAGAAGGCTTCTGTCCCTCCCACCCAGCCCCTCCTGTTTGTCCTGCCATACCTGCAGGAAGTAGGTGACACTCCCTCCAGATCCTGTGTCCTTGTCCACAGCATGGACCTTAAAGATGCTGCTTCCGGCAGGTGTGTCCTGAGGGGTCACAGCCACAAGAAGGGTCAGGGGCAGTGCTGGGATGCTTGGGGAACCAGGTGGGCCATGGAGTGGTGGGGTCAGGGGAATGAAGGGCTAGAAAGAAGCAAGCAGGTGGGCATCTATACGTGAGCCCCCACCAGGGGGAGGCAGCACGGGTGCTGGAAGGCAGGAAAGAGGATGCAGCCAGGGCTGGGAGACAGCCTCAGGGAGAGAGGGAGAAGAAAAAAACCAAGACCCCAAATAGATAAAGGATCTAAATATGCAAGAGCAACTCACACATGAGAAAATGGTGCATAACCACAGACATATTTAGGCCCATCAAGGACCCACAGACCTATACTTTAAAACAAGAACGAGATACCTTTCTGCTAATGAATCAGCAAACACTTTACAGTGTTGGCAGGGGCAAGGGAGACAGTGCATTTCTGGAAAAACAAACTGGCAATTTCTGAGAGGTATGCATGCTTTTGACCCAGTAATTTCAAATCTTGGATTGTATCTTAAGGAAATAATTCTATTTAAAAAAATGTATGACAGCAAATATTCAAACCATCTTAAATATTCAAACATCAGGGAATGGTTCTGTAGATGATGGAATATTCACTTGATGAAAGCTATTAGAATGATATTTGTTCTAGCTTTACAATTAAGAGGAAAATGCTTATCTTACAAATTAAGTGAAAAATAGAATGTGGAGAGCATATGTTTAGTATAGTCACAACTATGCCAAAGAAACAAAATATATACATAAAGTATACAAAAAACACTGGAAGGAAATAACACCATAATTTAGCACTGTCTCAAGTTGGGGAGATTGAAGGTGATTTTTAAAACTCTTTCTTCCCCTACTTTTCTACATATTTCACATTTCTGCAATAAACATACATTAGGATTATAACAGAAATTAGCAAATGAGTGATACTTTGGAACAAAAATGAATGTGGGAGCAAGGAGGGTGACACAGGAGGCTCTCCTGAGGGCACTATTTGATGAACAGGTGTTCTGAACTCCAGACCATAGGGCAATCCCAGTGGGTGGATCAGGGGTTTGGGGTGGCAGTCTAGTGACCCCCCACTCACCTCAGGAACCAGGACAACATAAGGCTCCTCGATGAACCTGGGTGCCTCGTCATTGGCATCAGTCACCAGGATCACGACCTTTTCTGCCACCTGAGAAAAGCAGAAAAGTCAGGATTCCAGGCAGTGAGAACTTCTTGGGGCTCAAGGAACAGAGAACTCTAATACCAGGTAGACGTCTCTGTCCGTCCTTCCTCTCTCGCCCCCTTCCTTCTTTTACATGCAACAAATACTACTGAGCAGTCACTTGGTGCCAAACACTATGTTCCATCCTGGGGACAGAAGACAGTCTGATGATGTCTTATTTTGCACTGGCTGTGGTGGCTGGGATTTTGGAGCAAAGATCAGTTTATAAAACAAGGTGGTGATACCCTCAGGGTGATAATGGGGGATGTGCAGACCCTGAGGGTGAGGCTCCCAAACTGAACCACTCTGGGGGCACCAAACACATAGTGGCCTGTGTAAATGTGTCCCTTAGGGTGTGAGTCCCAGGGGCCCAGGCTGTGGTGGTGGAGGGCACGGCGGCTTCTCAGGAGTGAGTTAAGCCCTGCCAGAAGGAGAGAAGTGGAAAGGTGTGCCTGGAGGATGGGGCTGCGTGTGAAAAGAGTGGAATGCATCGTGAGTTCAGAGGAGTGAAGTAGATTCATGGCTAGAGGGTGGGGAGGGTGGGTGTGGGAGAAGTGGCAAGGCAGCTGGCGCCTGACGGGAGGTGCAGAATGCTAGACCAAAGTGTGGCTTTCATCCTTAGGGTGGCAGGGCCAGCCGTAGTGCTTTGTGAGCCTGGATGTGGGCAGATCCACAGTGACAGCTTTGGAGGCAATTGGGGCGAGGAAGCTGGGAGGCAGGGTAGTCCCTGGAGCCTGTCGCAGTCGTGGAGGGGCACTGAGGGGGTCTGGGGGGAAGTGATGGCTGTGGGGAAGGCAGTGAGGAGAGCCTCTGCATGTCCAGGTATTCAGCATGGGTGGCTGGGCTGGGGGCCAAGACCTGGGTTGGAGAAGACAGATGGGAAAGGTGGTGGAATGGGGGTTCAACCTATCAGGAGTTCAGCTCAGAGAGCCTGGTCTGCCCCTTCCTTCCTTTCCCTCTGGCCTCTCCTATGGGTACTTAGGCAGGTCTTGCTGGGCCCTGGCTTAAATTTGCTGGGGAGCCCCCCAGCCTCACCCTTCTCAGGCCTGAATGCTACATGTTGCCAGGGGCTGGTACTCACCAGATTCAGGCCGTCAGAAATGCTGATGATAGCTTCAATCTCGTCCTCCCTCTGTAAGGCACAGGGACTCAGTCAGTGTCTGGGGGGTCTGACATGCCCTGGGACCCCTGAGCTCTCTCTGGAGTTCTTTCTCCCCCTCACACCAATATGATGCCTGGGCATGTCTATGGAGCCCTGGTGGAGAGTGGGGCAGTGGTAACCGAGTGCCTGGCACAGCCAGAAGCTGCCTCCCCCGTGCTGAGATCTTATTTCAGGGCGTTTGGTGTCACGAGTTCTCATAAACCCAGAGCGACTGTGGAGGCCCCAACAGAAGATGCTCTTCTGCCCAAGTGAGGAGAGATGCCCACCCTAGTGTGCTCAAGGCCCCCCAAAGAAGACTTTTTTTCTTTCTTTTCCTTTTCCTGACTCTCATCTCTCCATATTCCAGGGTTCTGCACAGCCCACATCCACAGTTTCTCAGTGCTCTCAGGACACAGCGGGACCTCAATGACCAGGGGCATGGGAGGTCACTCAATCCCAGGGTGCTAAGATGGGGTGCTGGCAGCACAGTCCCAGCCTCCTCTGGTGTCCCCATAGCAGTCTCTGAGTCCTCCCTTTCCTTTCTCTATCAGTCTTCTCACAGCTGTGAGTGGATGGTGTCAGGGAATCAGAGCTGGCAGCAGCCTCACAGTTAAGGTCCAGTTTAGGAACAGCCCGATGTGGGGCCTCAGAGGGAAATGAGGCCTGCCATTGGCAGGTTCAGAGGAGGCAGAGAGGAACGCAGGAGTCCTAGCAAACTCACTCTCTCAGCCACTCTTTTCAGCCCTGATCTGCTCTGGGTTTCTTAGGGGTGTACAGAACCTCTTCAGGGGCAGGCTTGAAAAAATCATGTTATGAGGATTCCTTCAAAGTGCAAACAGATTTAGCTTTTAATTGAACATGCTTAAAAGATTAGCAGGGCTGGCAGGTGCTCCCTAGAGGAGCGCGACCCTTAGCTCTGTGCGAATAAAGCCTCTTCTGCCTACGGGGAGAGTCGTAGAGATGCCACGGAGTGAGTGTGCTAGGGAAGTCCCTCAGCCCCGACCCTGCAGAGAGGGGCCCATCGTCCTGCCCTCAGAGGTCTGTCTGCAGGTAGCCATCCCACAGCACTCCCCCGCGTCTCCCCATACCTCTCTATCCAGCTCTTCAACCAGAGTGATGTTTCCAAAATTAGGATCCACGGAAAAGACGCTTCTCATGCTGGGGTCAAAACTGATGTGATAGGTGACAGGGTCTCCCTCGGGGTCTGTCCCATTCAGGGTGTAGACATGAGAGCCTGGAAGGAGATACACAGGGGGAGACCTAGAAAGTGCGACCCAACTTTTTCTAAAAGTGGAAGCTGCTCAGGACCAAGGATTCAACTGCTTGTAGTCACTATTCAATTCAGTGCCAAAGATACTCCCCAGGGCGGTCACTGCTGGCCTCAGCCCTGCTGGCTGCCTCTCACTTTTTATCTTTATTCTTCACAGCTGATAGATGCTGTTATCATCACTTGCCTGATTGTAATGCCCAGCACAGATTATGGAGGAAACATAGGTCTGCTGTGCCTAACTGCAGTGCTTATATGTCCCTCTGCCGGGTAATGACTCC
The DNA here is from genome assembly GCA_963574575.1 of Galagoides demidoff. NCBI lineage: Eukaryota > Metazoa > Chordata > Mammalia > Primates > Galagidae > Galagoides > Galagoides demidoff. The sequence goes on along the minus strand of CAUYQV010172533.1, from coordinate 21,721 downwards.
TTTCTCAGGAGCCAAGACTGGAGGATTCCTTGGGATTGGGGGGCTACAGGAAAAGGGAGCAGCCATAAAGGAGGAGGGGCCACTCATGGTGCAATGCTGTGCCCCAATATCTGGACTGGCTCCTCAGGGATTTCTGATGGCTAGGGCCTGTTTTGCTCGGTCCTTCTTTTCTCCAGGGTTCCCAACCCCAAAGGATGAGGAAGAGGGAATTTGAAATTCATCTTTCTCCTTCTCCCTTATCTCTGCCTATCTCAGTCACCTGGATGTTCTCAGGCCATTTTAAAGCTGAGAGACCTGAGACTCAGGGACATAAATACATTTGCTCAAAGTCGCACAGCAGGTAAGAGATAACACATTGCTGCCATCCTGAGAGCCACTGCCTACCTCCTAGGGTTGACCCTGCCTCTGGGCCTACACCCTGGTCTCCAGGACTAGCCAAGCTTAGGTCTCCATGGCAGCAGTGACCTTCTTTCCTGCCGTTGCTCCAGCGGGATTCAGAGAGCAAACAGGAGGCCCTGGGGAGTGCAGGCAACCTCCATAGCTCAGAGATATCACGGGTGTTTTGGTTGGTCCCTAGGTCCAGGAGAAGGCGAGCTACCATGCAGGTAGAGCTTGGGGGGCCGTGCCAGGGCTACTCACCCACAGGGGTGTCCTCTGGGAGGCTGAACAAAGCCATGTTTCCATTGGTACTACCGATCCCGTTGTCGAAGAAGTTGGGGGCAAAGTTGGCTTGGGCTGGGAAGAGAACAGAGACAGAAAAGACCCGCGCAGGAGAGATTTAGCATTACCTGAGTCCCGCGTCAGGCGCCACTAGTGGGCAGGGGCTCTCCACCTCCTTGACCTCCTCGCTCCGAGGGACCCCGCTGAGGCGCCGTGGAGAGGGTCACCCCAGCCCCTCCACCCCTAATGGGCTTAGACTGGGCTCGTGCTTGTCAGGGACACACATCTTTTGGTAGCTTAGAACCCAGGTAATGCCCACCCCACCCCCATCAATGGACGGACTGGGTACCTGCGCTCAGAGAGTGGCAGTGCCCCAGCCAAGGTCACACCGCAAGCCGAGGCGCCCTCCCCGACCCACGCAGCCATCCTAACAGCCTCCAAACCTCCTGCCCAGCTTCTGAACAAGCGGAGAGCAGCGAGGGTCGGGGCCAAAACCCCCGGGCTCTAGGACGCTGGTCTACGGAGAAACGTCCCGGGAGCTACCCGCTACCGGCGGGACCTGGCAGCTGGAAGATTTCCCCTGTCCGGGTCCCCAGCCAGTCCCACTCTGGAAGTGGACGGCCCAGGACCATGATCCTGTGGCCACCGGGTTAAGCGACGGCGCCCACCCCTCGCCCGGCGACCGCTCACCCAGGCAGAGGCGCAGCAGCCCCAGGGCCAGGGCGACCCACGGACCTCGCCCCATGTCTCCTCCGGCTGATAGTGTCGCTTGCCGCCGCCCAGCCGGGCGCAGGAGCACCTAGCATGCCCTGGGCCGGCGAAGAGAGCAGAGACAATGAGGGTGGCGGAGGGAGGGGGCGCGGGCGGGAGCGCCTGGTGGTGTGAGGGCGCTAAGCGGATGACAGGACTCGGATCTGCGCAGCTGGAGGCTCCTGCGGGTGCCTAAAGAGACCAATTAGTGGGCACAGAGCTGGGAACCAGCTCCCAGCCGCGCTGGGACAGAAGATCTGATGAGGCCCCTCCTCCTAGTGCCACGTCCCCTTTGCCCCCGGGGTCAGAGGGGCAGGAGCCCAGGGTCCGAAAGTCCGCGGGTCCCAGGATAGGATCCCCATGGATGAGAGGGGTAGGGCGGGCGGGGTGGTGCCTTTCCTCTAGGTTATCCTGAGCAGGCGCTGGAAAATTGGGGCTTCCAGGTGTCCCTAAGTCCTGGTGGAGCTGGGGTCCTTTTTCCTTTTCATGAACTTCCCGTGTGACTTTCAGGGGGTTCACCTGGCTCTCTGAGCTAAACATACCTGAAGATAAAACAGCGGCAGGGAACCACCCCAGCTTCCGCGAGGGTGATCCCTGAAGGAGAAATGAGAGGAGGGGAGAAACGGAGTGGAGGTTGGGAGGAGAGCGTTGCCTTAGCAATCTCAGGAGGTCCCAGGAATGTGTTAGACCCAAAAGACAAAGAAGGAGGGTGGTGAGGAGGGCAGCAGATGGCTGGTTATGAGGACCCGGGTGTGGGATCTCTACCCATGCCTGTTCTGTTCATGGGCCAGGCCATCTCTCAGGGGCTCTGCTCTGTGTGAGGCAGCTGGGCTGGCTGCTCAGGTCTCCACCAAGGTGAGAGGCAGAAGGTCCCAGGCAGCAGGACCAGCTCCCCCTCCCCATACCCACCCCCACCAGTGCCAGTCTGGTGCCCGCAGAGGAGTAGCAGACCACTCTTCAAGATGTACAAGAAAAAGTGAAAGGTTTGAAGGCAGATTTAAGCCCCATCTTGGGCCAGACTTGACTGGGCCACCCCAGGAGGGGAGTAAGCTCCCCATTCCTGGAGGGCCATTGGGCAAAGCAAGGCACTGCAATGGGGGTCCTGGGTGGCTGATAATCAGAAGGAGTAAGCCCAGGAGCCTTCCTGGTTGCTGCTCAAGTTCCCTGGGCTGGACCCTCATTCTCTTCCTCTGACACTGGAGTGTCCTTGGGAACGCAATCTGTCCTTCTGGCTGGGCCACAGGGTGGTTACTTTGACCTCAAGTCAGGTCGCTTCCTATGATGCCCTTAAGAGAGTGTATCCCCACACTAAGGAAATGACTTTGTGTGCTCCCTGAAGAGGCCTTCACAGCTGGGGTATCAGGATTCCTCCCCAGGGGCCTTCATTCAAGGGGATAGAGCATCCTCCAGTGCCTGGGTCAGGGCTTCTTCACCAGCTGTCAGCAAGAGTCAGGGATTCAGGGAGAAGGAGGGAGAAGATGTGTCAGTGGTCTTAGGCTGTCCAGCACTTTCCAGGCCAAAACTCTTTCTTGCTGAATCCCCTTGGGCCTGGCCCTTAGCCTAAAAAGATGCACTTTAAATTGCACAGATGTTTCTGCATCTTGGCTTCATAAAATAGTGGGACAAAGCCAAGGCCAGTGTTCCACAAATCCTATATAGGGATGAGGAGACTGAGGCTTGTGATGGGGCACCCAAGAGGCTAGAGGCAGAGCTCAGATTTCTGGAGCAGATGCCTTGTCTGTGTGCTGAGCAGAGCCCGCCTCACCAAAGAGTGCTGGGGCCTTCAACTCTCTTCAGTTCACTTTGTTCACAGGCTTGCCCTGGAGAGGCATAGGAAAAGAGTAACCAAGTGCCAGCTGTTTGCGCTTGTATTCTTTACCCAAATTATCTCATTTAACCTGCACAGCCCTCTTGGCATTATGGTTCCTGCCTTTCAAAAGGAGTTAAAACTCAGAGAGGGTAAGTCACTTGCTCAGGCATGCACAGCCTGTGAGAGGCAGAGCTTGGATTCACAGCCAGTTTCCACTGGCTTGAAACAAATTTAGAACTCTTTCCCTGGCAAAAGTAGATGATCATGAGGCTGCTGAAGTTTTAGGCTCTGCACATCCCTTGCATAGCCTTAATTTCTTTCTTTCTTTTTTTTAGAGACAGAGTTTCACTGCCTCGCCCTGGGTAGAGTGCTGTGGCTTCACGGCTCACAGCAAACTCTAACTCCTGGGCTTAGGTGATTCTCTTGCCTCAGCCTCCTGAGTTGGGACTAAAGGCACCTGCCACAACACCCAGCTCATAGCCTTAATTGCATATTTGCATTTTTTACTCTTTTAAAAGAGAGAGAGAGAGAGGGAGAGAGAGAGAGAGAGAGATGGGATGTTACTATGTTACCAGGCTGGACTTGATTAAACTCCTGGGCTCAAGTGATCCTCACACCTCAGCTTCCTGAGTACCGGGGACTACAGAAATGAGCCACCACACCTGGCTTATACATTTTTTTTTCTTAAAAAGTCTTCTCCCACTTCAATTGTACCAGGTTCAGATCTGCTAGAATGACCAGCTATCCCAGTTTACCTGGGACTGAGGAGTCTCCAGGAATGTAGGACTTTCAATGATAAGATCAAAAAAGTCCAGGGTAACCTGGGATAGGGTGGTATCCCCAGTTGTGACCCAGTCCTCAAAGCACCTAAGAAAATGGGAAAGCAGCAGCTCTTCCTGGTTGTTCTCACTATAGGCCTTGACCTTGACAATACAAGTATGGAGGGTCTGAAAGCTGCCTGGAGGGCTTTGTTTGTTGTAGCCAAGAAAGGCTCACCTGCCATGAGACATAGGGCTTGGCCCTCACCCACAGACCTGAGCAGTCTCAGGGCAGTCACCCTGTCCTCCACATGCACACCACCACTGCAAAGGATAAGCTCTCTCTCTCCTGGGCCTTCCCTGCCGTGGCACTTATGATGCAGAACTAAAGCAGGTCATCCTGAGGTCAGCTTCTGACAGCTTGTCCTCTGGTGGATTTATGGCCACTGGTCTAACTGTTGATAGGCAAGAATTTGAGTTATCAGCTGCCAGCTCTGCATGCATGTGTGTTCCAGTTCAGTCTCCCAACAGTACAACCCAAGCTCCCATGCACATCAACCTCCTGTGCACACCTTTGCCTTTATCTGGTCTTCCTGAGGGCACTAACCCACTCTTCCTTGCCATGTGCACAGACACATTCACATAGCTGCCCATAAACACACACACATGCAGAAGCTCTAGTCCCATTTACAGATCCGTCTGTACACACAAACACACATGTCCGACTATGTGAGACCATGCACATCTCATCTCCCCAAGCAAGCACACATGCACTCCTGCACTGAGAGAGGGTGGGCAAGGCGCTTTCCAGGCTATGTTTGATGCTGAGAATGTGGGGAGCAGCAAGTGCCTGCAATCCAGGCTCCTTTTCCTGATGACCCTGACCAAAGTGGGCACAAGTGCATGTACACAGTTACCCAGGTGTTCAGCACTCTGCTTCTGCCTGGGATGGGAAGGGTGATGCTGTCTGGCAGACTAACTTCTGCTCCAGCACACTGGTGTCCTGAGTTACTCTGTTCAGCTGCAGGATCCCAACAAAATGACTGTTCATAACAAGAAATCCCTGGTCCAAGGCAGAGTTTGGTATTAATCATGATAAAATACTGTCAGGCAACTGGGTGTGGTGGCTCATGCCTATAATCTTAGCACTCTGGGAAGCCCAGGTGGGAAAATCCCTTGAGCTCAGGAATTTGAAACCAGCTTGAACAAGAGGGAGACCCCATTTCCACTAAAAATAGAAAAACTAGCTGTTTGCTGTGGCAGGTACCTGTAGTCTCAGCTACTCAGGAAGCTGAGGTTAGAGGAATGCTTGAGCCCATGAGTTAGAGGTTGCTATGAGCTAGGCTGAGGTCATGGCACCCTACCCTCGGGCAACAGAGTGAGAGCCTGTCTCAAATTAAATAATAATAAAATAAAACACTGGGCCTGAATGTGTTGACTGTGCTGGGTATACCCTCTCTGATTCAATTCTGTCAGGTACTATCTCTCTCAACCCAGGTGAGATCCTGAGGACTGCCCTCTGCAGAGCTGGTCCATGATGTATCAACATAGTCAGAATGTGGGAGTGGAGACTGGGGTTAGAAGCTCAGCTGTGGTCTAAGGTGTACCCATATGGTCAGAAGGTAGGAGTGGGGGCTTTGGAGTTAGAAGCTCGGCTGTGGTCCAAGGTGTACCCATATGGTCAGAAGGTGGGAGTGGGGGCTCTGGAGTTAGCTTTTCAGTGTGTCTGAGAAGCCCTGGATACACGTCTACTGTGACATGTCCTCCTCCTGCTCCCTTGCTGTGCCCAGGCCAGGTGTTGCCTCTGACATGAGGATGAGATCTCTTTTCTATCAGCCTGAAGCTGTGCCTATTCTTCTAACCAAGAAATTTTGCTGTGCCACCTGTTCCCTCATCTAATGGGTTAGTGGCCCCCAGTAGCCTTCTTCCCACTGACCCTCACTCTGGCATCATGGTGCTTACTACTATCAACATGGCATTCACACAGGCGGGCACAATCTCTAGCTCTGACTTTGCCTAACTTTGCCCTACAGTAGTTTCCTGCAACATGGCTCAGCTTAGATAGAGGGACACATCAACGCATGTCTCTCTCCCAGAAAATTATTTTTCTTGGCATGCCTCTGCCTCCAAGATGAATTGACCACTATTTGGAACCTTTACAGAGCCCGTAAAAGACTTTAGTTCTGTAATCTGTCTGTTTGTCTCTCCTGGTGGACTGTGAATCATTCAGGAACAAGGTTGTGTTTCAATCATAGGTTGTTTTACTATTAGCACAGGCTCTGGCACACAAAGGGTTCTCCATGGGTAGGTGTTGACTAGCTGAATGCATGAGGGAATAAATGAATGAAGGAAGGAACATCTGATAATGTCATAAGTCTTGATTTCTGATTGAGGCCTTTGTTACACTCTTTCCCCATCCATTCATAAATTGACAGAGTGGAGTAACTAGGGAGTATAAACCACAGATGGCTGCTGAGCCAGGCAGGAAATGGAAATGTGTGAAACAGCTGGTTGAAAGACAATAGGGAGTAGTGGAGACTATGGCACATGTGCGTGTGCACGTCCACGACATACTTAAATATTGAGTTGAACAGGCAAAATGTTTGCATTTAAGATGGGAAGGGACTGGTCAGGGCAGACATCTTATGTTTGGAGCCATCCCCACCAATCTTTCTGGCTTGTACTTTGCAAGTCCTGAGGGGCAGTGCAGTTTAACTGAGGTTGAAGAGCAGATGAATGCCAAAGACCTTTTGCAGAGATGGAGCTGTTGGTAGTATGAGTCTGCCAGTTGTTTCTGGAGCTGTCTACATATTACCAGGCTCCTGGTAAATGGGCAAGATTCAGCCACCATCAAGGAGATCAGACTAGAGTATAGGACACCCTCATATCCTTGAAGTTTCATGATGCTTTCAAGGCAGGAAAAATGACCGTAGAATTGGTGAGGTGAGTTACTGTGTGATCATTAACCAGCTGCATGGCCACTGTGGGGCTCCGGAGGTAGCTTACTCAGTGTGCTTTGCCCAGAGATAAGCTAGGAGGTATAGTAGACAGTTCCAGCCTCATTTTGCAGATGGGGGAATATGACACTCTGAGCAATCATATGACCTCCCCAATGCCACACAAGGGGTGCAGGACAGAGCCATTGTTTGAATCCAAATCTGTGTTGGAAGCTCATGGTTATCAATTATATCAGTTACCTTTAGGCAGTATGGGTACCTTTAGGTGCCATGGAGACCGCTAATAATACTACCTGTAACCTACAAATGTGTCTATATTCTTCATAGAGTCAATAAAGGCAAAGTTAAAGTATTCCACATTTTTTCTTTTCTTTTTTTTTTTTTTTGAGACAAAGCCTCAGTCTGTCACCTGGGCTACAGTGCCATGGCCTCAGCTTAGCTTAAGCAGCCTGAAAACTCCTGAGCTCAAGCTATCCTCCTGCCTCAGCCTCCTGAATAGCTGGGGTACAGGCTCATGCCATGACACCTGGCTAATTTTTCTTTTTCTTTCTTTCTTTCTTTCTTTTTTTTTTTTTTTTGTAGAGATGGGGGTCTCACTCTTGCTCAGGCTGTTCTCAAACTCCTGACCTCAAGCACTCCTCCTACTTCACCTTCCCAGAGTGCTATAACAGCCCTGAGCTACCACTCCTGACCAAGGATTTTGGTTTTATTATTTTGCAATCAGTCCAGGCGTTTGAGTTTTCCCCCGAACTTGAATAGCTTCTGTCATAAGACTTTTCCTATAGACTCAACTTACACTTCTAGAGTGAAGTTCTCCTACTGCATGGATACCAGGTCTGTGTGGGCATCTCTGTTTGCTTGGGAATGGGTCTGAGGCTTTCTCTTACTCCACAGAGGAAGGACAGATGGGCAGATGGAACAGGGGTTGAGGATGGGCAGGTCAGACACAGGGTCCTCAGCTCCCTTTTGTATTCTCACCTTTGGCCTGGGCTGCTCTGAGGGGCTGGTGCCCAGGAAGGCCCCTGGGGTCGCTGCCCATGCTGCCCAAAGTCAGCCTCTTGCTTGCACCATTTCACTGTGAGTAGCTCACAGCTATGGCCCAGCAATCCTGGCCTTCAGAAAAGGCACTCCCTCTCTCCCCCTGGGTCAGGCTGTGTTTTCCTTTCATTTGTGTACTTGAGATATTTGGTCTTCCCTGCCCATGTCCCTCAAAGAAACTGAGGCTTCTGGGGCTTGTGCTTTCCTTTGCTCTCGGAGCGGTGATCAGGCACCTGGTCTTTGAGTTTCCCCCTGGCGACTCTCACGCACATGTGTTTGGCTTTATGATTTATTCTTTTCCTTTTGGTGGGGGGTAGGGTAGAGAAGGAGGAAAAGGGAGAGGAGGACACAGGACGGTCAGCTCTTCCTGCTGGTGGGTGAGGGATCCACCTTGCCAAGGGAGTTCCTGGTGAGGGTCTGCCATGCTGGGAGCAGTTACCATGGGTGTGTCCTGAAGAGCCCCCAGCTAAACGGTCTCCCAGTGTTCAGGCCCTGGCCTGCCTCAGCTCCGGTACATTCTATCTCTGGATGGCCCTTTCACCAGCATTCTTGCCTGGTCACGCACACCTCTGTCTTTTTCCTGTTCTTAAGATAAACCCCAAACACCCAATGACATTCCGCAGGGGTGTCTAACCTATGGCCCTCAGGCGACATGCTCATTTTGTGAGGATTTTTTTTTTTTACTTATCTGTGGTGGTGTCAGATATCACGAAAATGTGTGCATGGACCTGTTTATGGCTAATCAGCTTTCAGTAGTGTTTGTGTATTTGCTGTGTGTCCCAAGACAATTCTTATTGTTCCAATGCATGACAGAAAAGAAAAAAGGTTGGACACCCGTGTTGTGGTCTTCCAGGCCCTGAACTGGATGAACCCTCTAATTCCCCTCTTAGGCCCTTCCGTGGCTGTCCAGTTCCTGAATTCTCCGCAAACACTAAAGTTTTCCTGCCTGGCCCTCACTGTGCCCCTGGTTCATCCCAACACATTCCACATACCACACAACACACCTACCACACACACACACACCACACACACCACATACACCACACATAGCAAACTACATACCACACACACATCACGTATACCAAACACAACTCCACACATACATAGTCACACCGTGCAACACAATTACACCATACATAAATCACACATACCACACATATGCTACACATACCATAGACACCACAACACCACACATACACCACACAAAAACCACACATACCGTACACACCACATGCTACATTTCATATACTACACACACAACACCACACATATGTAGTACCACACCATGCACTACTCGCCACACATACATATACATAAATCACACACACCATATGCATACACACCACACACACACCCTCACATACCACACACATACCATACACACCACACACACATCACACACACACCTCACATACACCACACACATCACCACACACCAGACATACATATACACACATCACACACACAAAACCACACTATGTAGTACCACACCATGCACCACACACATATATATCACACTCACACACAATGTGCCACACATATACCACACTCCACATATACCATACATACCACACACACCACCACAACACCACACACATGTAGTACCACACCATGCAACATACACCACACACATATACATAAATCACACACCACACATATACACACACCTACATATCATTCCACACACTCCACGCAAACCACACACACCACATATACCACACATACACCCGTATCTCCCACAGCCCCCACTCCCATCCCACCTCACACCACACACACCACACCCCTTCTGTATCCTAAACTGTCCCACTAACTCAATCTGAGCATGTGCTCCCTCCCTGGCCCTCTGTTCTCACCTCCATGCTCACAATTTTGTAGAGCCGCAATGGCCTCTTTGACATCAAGGACTATTTTTGCTTATCTTTGAGCCTCAGAATACAGCACAGAGTCTCACAATTGCTACCCCAGGATGGATGACAGTGGGTGGGTGAGCGAGCTATGAGTGAAGCTTAAGGAAGGGTGGTGTGGGGCCTGGCCTGTGACAAGATAGAGACTCTGTCATGCCCTGGTACTGCCGCCCCAGAGCCCTGGGACCAGGGAGGGTCTGGTGTTCTCAGACATGGCTGTGGGCTTCTCACCTCACTGTGAGGATTGGATTAGAAGGGAGCTTTACTGAGAGATAAGCCCCTTAGACCTGAGCCATCTGTTCCCTCAGAGGCTCAGCTCTGCAGCAGTGTTCACTGCAGGCACAAACACTCCCCCAGGACTTCCCTGAATCAACCTCCTCTGGGTCCCAGGCCCTTGTGGGCACTTTCCATCTGTCTGCTTGCCTCCTGCATAGGTCCTGTAATCTCTATTTTGTAGAAAAGGGTCCAAGATGCACAGAAGGTCCTGGGCTGGGCTAGGCTTTGAGTCCTGGTGTGTCGGACCTGAGGCCTGGGTCCTGCCTCTGCCTCACACAGCTGGATGGTGCTATGACGAAGGGGTGTCCTGCAGGGAAGGCCTCAGGGACAAGTTTCTTTAGCAGCAAGTTGTGGCTCAGCCCTATCACTGACTCTCTTAAACAAGGATGCTCCCTGCATTTGTTGGTCTATTTATTTATCATTTGTTTCTTTGTTTGGATTGGATCTGTTTCCAGCAGACTCATGTCGGAAGTCAGGATGGGATTTCCTTTGGGGCCATGGGATGCTGTGAGGTGTTTAATGCCAGGAGATCGAATGGATCTGAGGAAGGCTGAACTTCGCAGTCTTGGTTGGCAACTCTTGGGTTCTCGCTACCCTGTACTCTCGCAGGCTCAGATGTCTCCGGAATTGTAGCAGCACAGATCATGGTGGAATCCTCATCTACCAGCGCTGAAAGGGCAATGAGAGGATGGAGGCCCTGTGGGCTGAGGCATTCTGAAGGTCGATGGCATATTTGGGACTAGGACTAGGCATTCTAGAACTCTCCCAGGGCCCTTGCTGCCTAAGATGAAGCCCTCCAACACTGCCGCTCATTGCCCTGAAAGTTGAAAGGGGCACCTTGGGGCTGCTGGGCATCTTAGGTGCTGGGTAGAAGGGTCTCCGCTGTCCAGAGGCTTGCTTCAGGAGTGCTACACCTGTGGGAGTGCCCCAGGCACCACCCAAGAGCTGGTCCTGGGCTTGACCTTGCACATCCTGCAGACCCTTACGCCAAGTCCTAGGTAGACAACAGGGACAGGAACAGGAAGGCAGAGAGGTAGGCAGAGCAGGGTGGAGAGAGGGAGGAAAGCATAATTAAGATTCATTTTTGAATTTTTAAAAAAAAATCAAAACAAGAATTAGATGTTGCTTGTCCTCTCGGGGGCCTAGAAAGGGACTTTCAAGACAAACACTACCAGCTCAGACTACTCAGTCTCAGCAGGGGGAAATCTCATTTCCTGGCAGAAGACACAGGGAAGGCAGCTTATCCTAAGCAAAGCCCATATGAGTTGACTGTAGTCTGGGAGGCCTGTTCCTGATGGTTTTGGTAGGAGGGTGTGCCACATGGACACATAGAGCCTCAGACACCTCCCCTGCCATCTCCTCCCAGACAGCAGGTGCCTGGCAATCAATATGTGCCCTAAGCCACATCTGCATCTTTTTAAAAAAATTAATGTTTCAGGTTAATTTGAAGGTATAAAGAGTTAGGTTATGAATGTTTGCAGTTGTTAGGTAGAGTCCCTCTTATAATTGTGTCCCACCCCCACCCCCATACACCCTAACATTGTGCCCAGTAAGTGAGAGCACACCCATTGACCTCCCTCTTCTCCTCTCTCCTTCACTCCTCTATCCCTCGCCTTGAATTGACTTGAGTTTTTATCTTATGTGGGCATGTATTAAATCATCTGCTGGCTTCAATATTAGTATTGAGTACATTGGATTTTTGCTTCTCCATTCTTGTGATACTTTACTAAGAAGAATGTGTTTCATCTCCACCCAGGTTAATACAGAAGATGTAAAGTCTTTTTATGGCTGAATAGTATTCCATGGTATACAAATACCACAGCTAGTTAATCCATTCCTGGGTTGGTGGGCATTTAGGTTGTTTCTGCATTTTGGTGATCGTAAATTGAGCTGTGATAAATAATCTACTGCCAGTGTCCTTGTAATAAAATGATGTTTTTTCTGTGGGTAGATGCCTACAAGTGGGATTGTGGAGTCAAGTGGAAGTTCTAATTTAAGTTCCTTGAGGATTCTCCATACTTCCTTCCGAAAAGATTGTATTAGTTTGCACTCCCAAACATCTGCATCTTTTGACAAACCATTCCCCTTATTGGGAGGAATAATCCATAAGAAAAAAACTGCATCCATTAAGTTATTCTTTATAGTAACTGCAGAAAAAAAAAATGCTGGACACAACTTGAATATCCCATGCTAGAGAAAAGCTTAATTCGTCATGTTACCTTCTGGTGATAGAAATGCTTCCTGGGGACAAAACCCCTTGGTTATGAAGAAGACTATGTAGCAACACAAAGAAAGAAGGCTTATGACCTAGTTCTAATTTAGAAGTTAAACAACAGGGTACAAGAAAAATAAAACCAGGCAAACATGTTTGTATAAGAAGAACAAATGCTGGATGATTCCACCTGTGTGAAGTATCTAAAATATTCAAACTCATCCAAATAGAGAACAGAACAGTGATTGCCTGGGGCTGAGGTGGGATGGGAGAAAGGGGGAGTTGTTCCCGTAGAAAGCTTCAATGATGCAAGACAATTAGTTCTAGAGATCTGCTGAACACAGTGCCTTTAGTTTATAACACCATACTTTACGTACACTGAAGCATGTAAGAGAGATTTCAAGTTAAGTGCTTTTACCAATCCCCTACCAACACACAGTGCAGGGTGGGGAAAACTTTTGGAGGTGATGGATATGTTTATTGCTTTGATTGTGGTGTTAGTTTCATTGGGTGCATGCAAATATTTAAATCCATCAAATTGTATACATTAAATATGTGTCGTTTTGTACATCAATTACATCTTAATAAAGCTGTCAAAATTTTCTTTAAAAATATGTTTGTATTTTTCGAAAAAGGAGACATATATACATGAGAAGGGTTATTAAGTTATTGGTCGTGAGATTATTATTTTTTTCTCCTTTTCCTAAATTCTTAACTGTATGCAATGTGGTGTGATAGTTAAGAATATTGAATCTGGAGCTAGCTTATTTAGAACGCACCTCTACCACTTATTAGCTGTGTGATTTTCAACAAGTTGCTTAACCTGTCTGTGCTTTAGTCCCTCATCTGGAAAAATGAAGATAGCAATAGCATCTAACTCTTAGGATTATCTGAAGCATTAAATAAATTAGCAGACATAAGCACTGCACCTAGTAATTAATATGTAAGCACTAGCTCCACAAAAACAAAATTTAATTATCATAACTCTTCCATAGCCTCATGTCTTAATCATAAGTAACTGCTAAGTTGATGTGGATTTCTTTCTCGTTTCTCTCCCTATTTGAAAGTGCTTTTATCTTCCCATAGTGATAATAATCGTAGTAACATACAATGTAACCTACTCTTCGTCACGAATACCATGTCATGAGAATTTTCCACCAGCTTTTCTGAGGGAGACCCATGATCTGACCATCACTCCCCCTTTGCTCCCTGTCGCCATCCTCAGATCCCAAGACCTTCATCTTTGGCTTCTACAGTAAATATTGGTTTGACGGATTGCAAATAGGGTCACAATTCTCCAGCCTCCTTTGCAGCTTCTCCCAACAAGATATGGGGTCTGTTTCCTTGCTCTCAGAATCTGGGCTGGCCTTGAGACTTGCTTTGGCCAGTAGAATGTGGTGAAGATGGAGCTGGGAAGTTCTGAGCCTACACTCCAAGGGGATGTATGTGTTTCCATTCTCATAAGTAGAACCCTGCAACCTCCATGTGCACATATCTGGGCCAGCCTGCTGAGAGAGGAAAGACCATGTGGAGGACAGTCCAGTTCCTTCTGATACTATCCTAGACTTACAGAGCATAGCCCCAAATATGTAAAAGCACAACAGCCAAAGTCCACAGAGCTGTCTGTCTAAACATTAGACGAATGAATGAGCCCAGGCAAGACTGGAAGAAATACCTGCTGACCTGCAGACTTATGGGAAATAATGAATATTTGCTGCTTTGGGTAACCAAAGTTGGGGGTGGGTTGTTATGCATAGGGCTAACAGATCCAAGCAAGATCATGGATTTGAGCCCCTCTAATGAATCCCCTGGGCAGGATGGGCTGTGGCTGGCTGGCCCTCTCCATCACCTCCTTCCCTGGGTCCATTATTCTGGGCCCTCATGTCCACACTAATACCATTGTTGCTGACAATTTTATGCCATTAATGGGTAACCTTTGTTTCTGCAGTCTAAGCCCCTTTCTGAAGGCAGGGACAATCCTGTAAAAACAAAGGAATTACTCTGTGCCCCTTCCCTGAGTCTCCCACTGAGCGTTGAATCTTTTTGTTGGGCTTCAAAACAGCAAGGGTTGGATGGAGCTCTCAGGACCCAAGTGACGTCTCAGGTTCCAGGGGCCAACCCACATGATTCCTGCAGTCTTCCCAGGAGCTCCTTCCCTGCCAGCCTCAGGACAGAGGCCCGTGGGTCACACCCTGACTAGAGGGGTCCACACAGCCATCAGTCTGGCTCCAGGTTAAACCTGAGCAGCCCTGGGCATGACCAGTGCCTGACGCCCCTCAAAGCCAACATTCCTTTACAAAAACTGCTTTGATGACAATGCTGCTATACAGATTGCTATGAACTTTCTAAATACTTCAGAGAAAGCCTTTTTTAAAAGTAAACTGGCAAATGTGATAAATTCAGCAAATCTGCCATTAAGGATGTTAATTTTTGATGATGGCTGTTACCTTGACCCAGAACCCTGGGCCTGGCAGGGTGCTGAGATATAATGCAGGAGCCAAGGAGGACACTTTGGAAAGGGTTGTCTGGTGCTGTCTGCTCACAGGCATCAAAGCCACTGGGCTAACTTCTCCTTCTATAGGCAGACACATGGGCACTCTTCTATGTCAGTGAACCTGATTCTTGAAACCGGCCACAGCCAACAATCCCCCTGCCACTTACAACACCCTGGGAACACTGGCTTGTCTTCTCCCTCCGTTGCTCTGAATCCCTGTGACAGCCCTGTGAAAGGGCAGGTGGAACCATCATTCCCAGGAGGGCACGGGCTTTGGTTTTCTATGGTAGAATTTTTGGTCTTTCCCTCCACAGCAGCAGCTATGGTCACAGGGCATCATGTGGCAGGCTGGGTGCCAAATGTTATACAGACATAACCATGCTGACTCCTTACTATAGCCCTGTGAGGTCGGTTCTATTAATATCAGCATACCCTTTTCACAAAGGGGGAGCCTGAGGCTTGGCAGTGCTGGGTGACCTGCTCAAGGGCACACAGCTAGTAGGTGGTGCAGCTGGGATCCTGGCCCAAATTGCACTGTCCTTGTGGGAAGTCTGCCGTCTTGCTCACTTGGGCACACTCACGTCTCCATACACATTCTCCAGGACACTTTCTCTCTTGGGTGGGGCAGAAGTACTTTGCTGTAGTGCGGAAAGGGAGACTAGATCATGGTTTCTTTTCTTTTTTTATTTTGAGACAGAGCCTCAAGCTGTCCTGGGTGGAGTGTTGTGGCATCACAGCTCACAGCAACCTCCAACTCCTGGGCTCAAGCGAGTCTCCTGCCTCAGCCTCCCAAGTAGCTGGGACCACAGGCACCCGCCACAATGCCTGGCTAGTTTTTGGTTGTAGCTGTCATTGTTGTTTGGCGGGCCCAGGCTGGATCCGAATCCATCACCTTAGGTGTATGTGGCTGGCACCTTAGCCACTTGAGCCACAGGCGCTGAGCCTGGATTGTGGTTTCAAGCTCTGCCTCAGTTTCTTTCTGAGCCTCATCTCCCAATCTATATACAACAGTGACAAGACCTCCCTAGGGTGGTTCCAAAGACTTAAATCACATGGTAAGGACCCAACAAATATGTTTCTTTCATTCTTCTTGCTTTATCTATAAATTTCTGCAATGGAATTTTAAAATAAATACACATGAAAAGAAGTCTAGTCTCAACATAGGAGCATAGACCTAGCTCATTCTCCCTCTGGATTGTACTTAAGTGCCTTTGTACTGTGCACAAGGGGTTAACTTGGCCCTGTTTCCTAGGAACTGTTTGTGCCTGTGTGTGTGCAAGAGTCTCTCTGTGTGTAGTGTGTGTACATGTGTGGGTCTCTGTGTGTATGACAGTGTGTATGTACATGGTATATCTGTGTGTGCAGTTGTGTTTGTGTCTGTGTGTGGTGTGTAGTGAGTAGTACGTGTGTGTTCACATTACCACCTCTAAGCTGCAGAAGGGAAGGGGAGAGGCGAGGGTATGAGCCCCCAGCCCTCCCTGGGGCAGCCCCCATCTCTCTTTTTGGAAGCTTTCCACCTTCTTTCACAGAATCACCCTCCTCCTCTCCTCTGCCAGGCCTGGGGGAGCAGAGTGGCAGCCAGCGCTCACCCCCACCTCGCCTGGGCGGGTGCTTCACACTCCGGTTCAGTGAGAAGTGTGTGAGAACTGGCTATTTTTACCCAGGCCCAGCTGGGTGTGATGCCAGTTTGGAAGGAGGGGCTGTCACTTCTCCAGGAGAAAAGGTTGTGGCTAGAGCCATCCTGTCTCGCTCCCTCCCTCTGCCCACCCCTCATTTATATCCGAGATCCCTCTTCCTTCAATGGCCAGAACTCTCCATGGCTAGGAAGGGCATGGAGACTCTGGTGCTGGTCACAGCTCCCTGTGCTATGGCCCAGAGAGTAGGGCAGGGGCTTTCCCTGTCTCCCAGGGGAGGGTACAGAGACAGCCTTAGATTGGTATTGGACTGTCTGGCTCAGGCTCTGCAGCTTTCCAGTGGGGCTTGCCTGTCTCATGCTCTGAGACCCTCCTACCAAAGGCAGCAGAGTCCCATAGCCCTAACCTCTCACCTGGGCCAGGCAACTGCAGTGCCTCAGTCTTCCCCCAGCCTGGAGCCCCCATGTTGGGAAATGGATGCCTATAGCCCTCCCTGGCCTTGGGCCTATCTCCCTCACAGCTGGTGTCTGCCAGGCCTTGCTCTTCTGGGCCTCACCCTGGGTATGGAGCTTGGAGGCTCCCTGCCTATACCTCTGGGGACTGTCTCACCCCCCATCACCTGGGACTCCCTGGACCCATGTGCTCTCTCCTGTTGGGGACCATGATGGGCAGCTTTAGTTGGTGGCTGCTGTGAGCACCCTTAGACCTGGCTCCTAGCTCTGTCTTTCCTACCCCCCTCTTGCCCATCCTGTGAACAGCTTTGCATACACCCCTCACCATTGTCTGATCCCATTCTGCTTCTTTCCTTGACAGATATATTCGGTTCAGAACGATTAATTTTTTGCTCTTTTGGGGGGATCTGTTTCCCCTATTGGATTGTAAGCTCCACGAGGCTGAGAGCACACCTGATGCAGCCCCCTTTGGACCATGCCCGATCTCAGCAGTGCAGCTGGAGCTGAACAGTGTGTGCAGCTTGTCCACGCCCCCACAGATCCTCTGCCACCCCCATGGGCACCCCCCTGCTTACCTCTCAGGTTGTGGTTAGACACTCTGCGGCAGCAGGGCCTGACTTTCAAGGGCTTGGGAGACTTCCGCCCTGAGGGGAGACACAAAGGAGCAGAGACCCTCCCTTGGTGAGTTTGTCTGTGCAGGAATGACCTGAGGGAGCTTCCACTCCCCAGGCCCGGGAAACTTTATTCAAGTAAACCCAGGAGCCAGGCTACAGTAGGGCCAGGGGAAGGGTGGGCCTTGTCGTGATTTACTTGTCAGAAAATAACAATGTTAGGAGACACTCTGCCCCCAGAATGCATCCTCCTCACATTCTTGTCCCAGAAACAGTTCTGATAGTGACTCGAGAATGTTTCTGCCCTTCCACAGTCATTCTCTCCTTGGGGACCTAGTCCAAGAAAATAACCCTGAATATAGGAAATATTGTGGGTACACATATGTCTTTTGCCACATACGTAAAATAGTGCAAAGTTGTGAACTATCTAAATGTTTAAGCACGTGTGTTTATGATAGCACATTCGCTGGCTGGCAACTTATACCTAAAAATATTAGTTCAATAACATCACTTTAGGAATCTGCTAGAAGCAGTCTTAAATGGATAGGAAAGTTTATGGGCAAAGACATCCATCCTCACTGAATTGTCATTACGGTAACTTTGGCAACATGTCCAAATATACAGGTCTGATAAATTGTGTGCCATGGACTGTGTTTATGAGGAATTCTATGTACTATTTTTCTTATGTGGGGCACATTTGCACTGCAGAAACTTTAGAAAACAAATAGTCTCTCTGCTCAGAGATGGCAGCTGCTGACATTCTAGCATAAATGCTTTCAGTATAATTTCAATCATATGTATTTTGTGTTATTATAACACAATGGTAAATAAAAAATATGTCAAACATATAGTCAACATAGAAAGATACATCAAGTAAATTTTAAAATGCTGCATGCAAGATTGAAAGTAGGCTGGATGTGGTGGCTCACACCTGCAATCCTACCACTTTGAGAGGCCAAGGCTGGAGGCTTGCTTGAGTTCAGGAGTTCAAGACCAGACTAAGTAAGAGTGACACCTTTGTTTCTACTAAAAGTAGAAAAAAATTAGCCAGGCATTATGGCAGGCGCCTGTAGTCCCAGCTGCTTGGGAGGCTGAGCCCAGGAGTTTGACGTTGCTGTGAGCTAGGCCAGAGCACTCTAGCCTAGAGTAACAGAGTGAAACTCTGTCTCAAAATAAAATGAAATAAAAATAAAACAAAATAAAATTCAGAAACTGAGATGATTACATTAAAAAGAACATAAACATGATGGTAAACATGGTTATTCTTGAGTCATGAAATTACAGATGTCTCCCATCTTTATATATTTTTATAATCTTGGCAGCAATAAATGTTAAAATAACCATAACCGCCACAACAAAAAATAAAAGTAGGAAGTTTCTAGATGGTTAGGCAAAAGGAAAAGCTTGAAATACTCAGTTATCTGAACCAAGAAAGGCAGGAATTCCAAATCTTCGTATAACTGTAGAGGGGAAAAGACTATGTTCTCCACTTTTGAACACACATAAACATACTCGATACCACACACACCTTCATGCCATCTACCCATGATTGTTCACTGTGCATGAGGTTTGAGGATATTCAGACTCAGATGGGTACCCAACACTAATATGCTCTGTTCTAAGCATGGTACAGATACAGCAGAGGGGCTTCAGAATTTCCAGAAAGGCAGGACTTAGGAGCGGCCATCCAGATGTAAACACCCAGCCTGGAGAATTCCCAGCACTAGCCTCCATGGTCAGAGCAGAAACCTTCTGCTGGTTATATGCGTGTTTGTGTGGCAAGCACACTGTTATACTTAGCTTCTGAGTGTTAAGTGCTGTTTGTGCTAAAGGTCAGGGGCTGTGGATGGTGAATGGGGAGCTTAATGCCCCCAGGCCACCTGCTGGAGCTGCTTCTGTGGTTAGAGGTTTTACATAAGGTCGGGAACCAGAGCCATTATGTTCAGAGCTCAGGACTGCCTGCCTGTCTGCAGGGGCCTGCCGTCCCACGGGTCTGGATTAGAACCTCCCCAGCAGCTGGAAACCCTGCTCAGACCTGGGCGGGCAGCCCTACCTTCCACAGAGAAGACGGAAAAGCAGAGAAGTAGGATGCAGAGAAGGCTGGAAAGCACGAGGAACCTCATGGCCAGGCAGTGGAGTCTGGAGCCTCGCGTTCTGAGGAGGGAGCTGTGTGCAGAAGTCCTCCCTTGAGGCTACCTTGGACATTTATAGAGTGATGAGAAGGGCAGGGCACAAGCAAACTTGGAATTCTCCCAAGAGAATTCAGAGTAGAGTCAGCCTCTCCCAAGAACAAAACCAGTTTTTCAAGAATCATTTCGTGACAGTAACCTAGAAAGCTATAAATGCCCAGCCTGGTGAATTCCTAGCACCAGCCTCAGTGATCAGAGCAGGAAACTTTTACTAGGGAAGAGCCACTGCCCAGGGTTGAATGTTAACTTTTAGTGTCAGTAATAATTCCATCAAATGGAATCCTCAGGGGTGGCTGAAAGGAGGACCATAAAACCCTTTGCAAAGCCTCAAGGATGAGTCTAGAACAACTGGGTAAAATGTAGACAACATAGGCCCCGGAGTCAGATGATCTGAATTTGATCAGAGACATGGCCTTGAACTTGTCCTTGAATGTCTGAGTCTGCTCCCCATCTGTGAAATGGGCACAGGGCTGCCTCTCTCACAAGCCTGCATGAAGACGTGTACAGGAAGCTGTCTGCACCAAGGCGGATGCTCACATAAATCTGTTAAAGCTGGGGTCACAGCTGGACCTTGATATTTTAGACAGTAGTGAAATGAAAGGGCACCTCAGGTACATGATCAGCCTGAGCAAAGGCCTTGAGGAGGGGAGCTTTTGACCAGGGCAGGCATGGGGAGAGTATGCCCACAGGTGCAGGAGACCTAGCTGTCACTCATTCTTTGGACACATGCCCTGGGCTGGGGCATGTGGCCTCAGAGACACAGAAGACACTGTACCCAACCTTTGGGAGCTTCTGTTGGTGGAGGCAGCTGTGCAGACAAGTGACCACTGCATGGCATTGTTAAGTGCTGTTTGTGCTAAAGACCAGGGAGGTGGGTTGCTCAGGTGGGGGGTGGGACAGGGAAGGTAGGCTTTGCAGAGATGGACTGAGACTGGGTAGCTGAGGGGAGGTGGGCTGGCAGGAAGGCCGGGTCATGGTGGGCTTCCTGGACCAGCAGAGGAGTCAGACTGGCTAAGGTAGGGGGGTATAGGGGTGCTGAAGCTGGGTAAAGACTGATGGCAAGAATGCTTTGAGCTCCTATTCCTTCAGGGAGGGTCTCTGAATGTCCCTCCAATATGGGCTCCTAAGCACCTGCGAGGCCCTGGCCTCAGGTGGTGTCAGAGATACTGGTGACCCTGAGCCTATGAGAAATGGTGGGTGGGTAGGAGAGATCATTGTGCTTCCCATGCACATTGCAGAGCCCTGCCTGGGCTGCTCTCTGATCTCCACTTCCAAACCAGTTCTCATCCTTCCAGCCCCCAGCTCAAGAATCGCCTCCACTTGAAGCCTTCCCTGGCCCCTGGTGCAGGTAGTATTGATGTGCCGTGCCTGTTACCTCTCAGTATCTTGTTTCCTTCCAAATGTCAAGCTCTAGGAGATTCAGGGCCTGAGCCCAGGGGTGAATGATGGGCAGAATCCCTGTATCTTTATACCTGCTGAGGGCTCCATGGTCAGCTGTGAGTGGTGCAGGGCTCTGCAATGCCTTGGACTGCTGACGGTCCTGCCCACCTGGCCTGAGGTGTCGTTGGAAGATGGCTGGGAGATAAGACTCAGGCAAGAAACCAGGAAACCTGGCTTGATGGTCAGAGGATGGAAGGGTTGTAGAGCATGAAAACACCCTTCCAACAACGAGAGAGGGGGAAAAAATGTGTGGGAGGTGGTTTCCATGTCATTAAGTGTGCGGTGGGGTTGTTTCAGGCTGAAGAAGAAATGTGAAGTTTTTGTGGACACAGAGAGGAAGATCGGTCAGGCACGGCAGCTCCCTTGTGAAAACCAGCAAGTGAAGACATGATGCATATTGAAATAACTTAGGGGACCTGGAAAAATAGACTCGGACCCCCACTTAGGTTAATTATTGGTAATTTATTTTACCTGCTGCAGGGGCTGCTGCTCCAAGAGACAGTCAGCAGCCCAAGTGTGAGGGTGAGTTGCCTTTT
>CAUYQV010172531.1:0-14127 GCA_963574575.1 Galagoides demidoff | reverse complement strand
GAGGCAGGAGACTCGCTTGAGCCCAGGAGTTGGAGGTTGCTATGAGCTGTGATGCCATGGCACTCTACCCAGGGGGATAGCTTGAGGCTCTGTCTCAAAAAAAAAAAAAGAAAGAAAGAAAGAAATATTTCCTGACTCTTGCTGTAGTTCTAGCATACATTGTGACCCATAAGTGTGATAATGCCAAATGATGCTTTTCCTTCTGTACAAGGCAAATATTGATTTCATGCCTCACGTTTGCAATTTCCCACTCAGTCTTTTGTCATTTAATCTTCCACTGTAACGTTATTGGTCCTCCCATTCATACCATTTCTTTTCATTTTTCGTACAATACTTTGGTCACATCTCTCTCCTGTCCCTCACTAAGTATCTCTGTTCTTCTGTGGCCCTTTTTTCCTTCCTCAACCACTTTTTCCTCTTGGTTTCCTTTCTTTAAACCTCTTATTAGGGTCACTGCCTACCGCATCATGTATGGGTATGTTTGGGGGCTATTACATTCACACTGCATAGATTCTTTCACCAAGGTACTTATTACTATTTCTTTAAAGTTAATTTTTGTAGTTTCCTTTCTTGAGTTAGCCTAACCTCCCGAGGAAGGGCATCTGTCACTACTGTGGAATAACAATTAGAAATCTACTTTCCATGTATAGCCCTAGAGTTTCTTTAATCACTTTGTGTTAGTGATTCAACTGAAAATCGAGAATTGTTGTTGGAGATTTAGGATGACATAAAGATAGGTATAAGGTAAAGGTTTTTCATGGTTGGCATTGAGAATTTGGGACCTATTTATCCTTTACTAAGATGATATGGACCTTACCTGAGCTTATTTGGGGAGTTTAAAAGCACTGATCATCTTCTCATCAGTCTCCAGCCTCACTGTTGGTATCAGTGTTATCATTTTATTAATGTTCCAAAATGGTGTGATAATTACTTCATTGACCCTGGCTCTTTTCTGTCAGAATGCTCTTATGTGATAAACAACTGCATTGAAAGAGTACAAAATAAAGTTAAAAATTTGAATTAATAAAGCTTTTTAAATGCTTTCACAAAGGTGTACTCTCCAGCATTTTTTAAACACTGCATATATTAAAGGTTACATTAAAATTGAGCCTGTTGCTGGCAACACGTATAATTGTCCCAATGTGTTATTTGAAGTCCATAGAACTACAGGTTGATTATAATTAAATTATAGTTATTAACCGTAAGAATCAGTATTGAATTCCCATTATAATGAGAAGTCTGGTTTGCTGCCTCCAGCCCCCTATGGATAGGGCATTTTAATTCCCTGCATTTTTGCAGCATCTAAAGATCAATGTGACCCCTAGTCAGAGGAAATAGACTCACTGGAGCCCTTAGCCCAGCAGAGTGTCACCATTTTTTCTAGTCTGCTTCATCCTTTTTCCTTGTGACCAAAACCCTGCCTTGTACTGAAGTTTTAAGTAACTGGGTTCTCACTTTCTGTTCTCTACCACCTGCTCTGCTTACTTTGTACATTAACCTCTGTGGCACTGCCAGGTTACTATGACAATTGACTCTACTGACCTGTTGAGATGTGCTTTGTTACCTAATACTGGATTTCAATGTCAGCTGCTTATGTGATTAGACTTCCTAATATTGGCTTCTGCTTTGATTTGTACCAAAACCCGTTCTACTCAGAGGAAATATTATCTAGTCCCAAAGATTCTAGACATCCCCTCTTTTATCTACTCTATACGCAGTCATTCATTCTCTTTTGTGTTTTCTTTAGTTTATGTAACTATCTGCTAAGGAACTGAGTTCCTTCACTTCTTTCTCTAAACAGTGAACAAAAAGATTGTGATAAGAATGCTGGCTTTTAGGAGGCTTAACCTGTTTTATTGTCAAGGGCTGACTATCTTGTCTCTATTTGACCCTTTCCAGACAAATCATTCTAACCACAAGTGAAAAGATTAAATGGTTAAAGCCCAAATCCGACTAAAGAACAGTTAAAGAACTGCTTCCTAAGGGAGAAAACCAAAGCAAAGCCATTTGGAGCATGTTGATTCTTTGTAAAATAAACTCCGTGGATAAATTGAGTTTCTTTGAAAGTCAAGTTTGAAGACTATAGTTATAACCGTAGAATTTTAGTAGATGGGTGATTCCAAGCAGTGTGACAAGGACATGGTAAGAGGCTTTCATATTATACAGTAGGTAAACTCAGGGGAGAGAAAGCAGCAGCAATTCATAGGCTCAGGTTTGCATATCAAAAGAGTGAAAGATGATGTGAAAAGTGAGGGTGCTCCTGAAGTGAACAGAAAACAGAAATCTAGTTAGGTTGGTAATTGGGACCAATGTGAAAGCAAAGGGGGTAAAAATAAAAGTGATGAGTTTCTGCAGAACGAATTTGGGAAGATTGCAGCAAGAGCTGTGTGAAATTGAATGAGTGCAAGCAGGAAATGGCACAGAATAGAAATGCAAAGCATTAAAGGTCCTTCAATAGGGTCCTAAGGGTTCCGCCTGTCATCCACCAATAAAAATAATAGGAGCTAAAGAGGCCTTCTCTGTCTGAACTGCTATATACAAAAACCATGGTAGGACAAAGGGAGGTCTATTCAAGGAATAAAACATCAGGTTTACAGGGAGACAGGAAAATATCACAGAACAAGTTTGAGTGTAAAATAAAGATAAGCCTGACAAAGAAGGTGAATGAAAAGAAGAGCTAACACACATAAGATGCCTGGAAAGCCCATCCATTTCATAATTTTAGTTTTCTGAATGATAGGCAGAAACAAACTCTACTTAAATAGCCCCTTTTGTGATCTGGAAGTTGTACATTACGTGGTTTGAAATTTCTTCCTGATTCGGGCAATGAAATCTTAGATTCCTTTTCCAAGTCACAAGGACCTGCAGGTTTTAAGTTTTGTAAATGATGGCCCATGAACTCTTGGGAAAAAAAATCTTAAACTTTATTTTCATCATGGTGGCCTTTGTATTGTTTACATATACTACTTTCCATCTTAGAATGAAGAATGTTGACCATTTCCCCCTAGTCATTAATGACATAGGAAGGTCATAGTTTTTATAAGGAGGCCCTAAACTAAAACATTTAAAATAGAGTATTGTTAAGGGGGAAGAATGGGTTAACATGTTCTATGATGCTCATAATTTCAGATGGTCTAATTTTATAATTGCCATCATGGTATTATATTATTCATAATTTTTTTTAAAGTATTAAATTAATATGAGGGTACAACATTCATGCTGCTTTATTGAGATGTTGCTCTAAGGCTTTACCTGTCCTAGAAAGTTGCTGAGATTGGTAAAAAATGGGTTAACATTTTAAGATAATGTTATCACTCTGGATGGGAGGATGTGATTAATAGGATTTATAAATATTCCTTTTTACCCCGATCATTGTAGTGGTATTTATATAGAATAGATTTTCTTTTATATCAATGTTGAGTAGTAAAATCACCCAGGATATGCTTCAATTATATTCCTGCCCCTTCAGTCTCTCCCAAATTTGCAATGCACAGCTGTTTTTAAATCACCATTTAGCGTGTTATTTAATTTTTATTACTGTACATTATTACAAGTATCCAGTGATAATAAGAATGAAATCTGATGTGGTCTGTAAAGTCAATGAACCATCACAAAACTGACAAAAATTCTGATAGAACTTTGGAGTACTTAATTATCACGCAAAGTATAGGTGCTGAATTTTATCCTTGCTCCAGATACTTATTAAAATGTCAAATACTTAGGATCCTTCAGTTATAGATTTGGTTTCACTGGTGAACATAGCAAAGTTAGCAATTTTTCATGTCATATTTAGGTTATAGTCTCTCTCTTACGCACACACACACACACACACACACACACACACATATATGCACCAGTTTAAAGAAAGATAATTACTTTTTTATCCTCTGTGTATTTTTCCATAATTTTCTTCCCTGTGTCTCACCTTTTCTGGAGGAAGTTTCTATTAATTCTCTCAGTCTGTAACTGGGTCACTAGGTAAGAGTAGGAGAAAAAGCCATTTCTCCATTACATCTTCACTATATGATTCTGCAACTCTCTGTTTAGCATCTGTCTATCCACATTTGTTACTAATATTATTTTTTACTGTGTTTCTGTCTCCCCATTCCACTCCCTCCAATCTCCACGGACGCACATCCATACTTGCAGAGGTCTCTTTTCCTCTCTTCCATGATGAAAAATAATAATTGATATTAAAATAGCCGATGTTTATTGAGTGCTTACTATGTGCCAGGCACTAACAGACATTAATTCATCTAATTCATATAATTGACTTTTTCCCATTGTATTTCAATAATTTTAAGGTTATTGAAATGTAAGGTCACAAATAAGGGAAAATCAGATGTTTTACTCCTGAACTTTCCATTTCCAGGGTTTAAAGATTCCTCCTTACACATAGGACACTTGTATTGTTGCAGATCATGGTAGACATTCATGATTCCACTTAGATGTCTTGGTATTTTGTTTCCAACACAGACATCTCTCTTAGTGATGTGGATTTAATGTTTAAAGTCATCACAAAAGGAGAGGAACTTGGATTTCCCAATGATAAAATGACCAAGATAACCAGCCTGAAGTGTGGAGGGAAATAAAGTAACATGTGTGGGTTGGAAGAGATCAAAGCTGTCGGCTGTGTTTTGAAGTCATGTTATGATAAAAGAGGCTGATATCCCTAACGTGAAAGGAACTTCTTATTTTTTAAGATTTCTACAATATAAGAGGTGACTTATTTTTTTCTAATTAATATATGGGAAACATGTACTTAGTGAAATGAGAACAGGTTGAATTTTTGATAAAAATTGGCGTCTGTCTCCCTGAGCTCAGCAGTATAATTTCATTTTTATTTAAATCCTACCTATCTTTAATATTAAAAATTATGCTAAGAATGAAAATTTTGAGGAACATGTACCTTTCAAGGTTCAGAAATATAATTTTATTTTTATCAAATTACGCTCACATGTAATGCTAAAAATTCACTGAAGGAGGAAAATATTGAGGCAACCTTGAATTCTATTTCTACCCAGTTTTTAATACGGATCCTGTGGTACCTTGATACTCAGGATATTACTGCAATTTGTCTTAAAATGGTGTTCACCATACTCCTCTTTCTGATGTTGTGAAGTTTCATCTGCAGAATGTGAGATATTATCTAAATTCAATTCACACATGTTAGTTTAAGGTTAAAATGTCCCGGCCCATCAGTGAAGTGGGGGAGGAAAACCCTCTTTGTTTAATGTTAATGGAAAAATTTCACCTGTGAAATAGCTTCAGACTGTGAAATTAAATCCCCCATTATGTTTTATGCTCCCTTCCTTGCCCTGCCCCAATCTACCCTGCCTTTGGATTCTTCCAAGAAAGTATTTACATACCATGTTTCATAAAGTGTAAAGCAAGAGATCGAAGCATGAAAATGATCATTTCTATCACCTTGGGGGAGACCTACTCCCTCCAAGTATTACCTCTTCAAGTAGATTATAAGCTTAATAAGGAGAAGGACGAAGATTTTTACCTTCCTGTAGTCTCCTAGAGCTTCACAGAGGATAGTGCTTAGTAAAGATTTGATGATTTCTCAACTGAAACAGAGAGTGTAGTTGATCATTAACACCCCTGACTACTCAGTAACTTTGCTGTCTATGCACTAACCGCATATGCATTATCTGGGAACTCAGAAATATCATAAATTCAGAACCTCAGGCCCAAGCCCAGAGTTACTTAAATCATAATGTGTGTTTAAATGTGATATCCTTGTGATGTGGATGCAAGGGAATGTCCGAGAAGCATTGCTCTATTGCACTAAGGGTTGTACTTCGCTAAACCTACATCTTTCTTTCCTCCATCTTTTTCTTTTTGTATGTCCCTCCATCTCTTTTGCTTACCTTATAAACCCACGTCTTTCTGGGTCACCATATAATTCTAAGTTTTATGGGGATTAGTCCTCACTAAAATTCTTTGAACTTTTCATAAAATAATATCGAATCATGCCTACTCCCTTAGCTAACGTTACTAAAATTATAAAAACTTAGATAATAGAGGATAGAATTTTGGCCTTCCCAGCCTTATGTTCTCTACACTACAGTTACTTATAATTTCTGTCAAAAGTCATGGATTATTATATTGTTCCCTTAAAGTAATGAGCAGGGTTCGGGTAGGGAAATAGGCTCTCCAGAGGAATGATTTCTGATTCTCATAACTATGGATTCTTACATTTTGTATAGATAAGGAGCAAAGCAACTAAAAGAAATTCATTCTGAGATTTCAGACACATAAGGGATTTTTATGTTTACCTGGTATGCATTTTTGCTGTGTTTTGTCTCTTTAAAAGCCATGGTGCTTTAAAATTTAATAAGATTATATTATATATTATCTTCATTTGTGGATGCAATTATCAGCTGTGATTAATCCTGCTCATTCCAAGAAGCTGCATTGGGTGTTATTTTTCCCCTTCTAGCAGGTATTTGTGTCACTCTTACTTTATGAACTTTGACCAGAACTGCTGCAGGAAGGAGGGGGAAAGAAAATGGGATGTGTAGAATAAGCCTTTTTATGACTGGTTTTATGTA
Source organism: Galagoides demidoff (assembly GCA_963574575.1). Lineage (NCBI taxonomy): Eukaryota > Metazoa > Chordata > Mammalia > Primates > Galagidae > Galagoides > Galagoides demidoff. Next base: position 7,567 of record CAUYQV010172531.1, on the reverse strand, counting down.
GGCCTTTATGAGTGCTTCGGAAGAAACATCTCACAAAAATTCACATCACTTGGCGAGAGAACAATTCAAATCTTAATATACAGATATAATATATATATAATTAACAACCTGTAGAAGAAAAAATAATACTGGATATTTCCTGCTAAATTGAAGCATATGTTTGATTAAGTTGAAGCAACATCGCCTTCAATTTTGTGTATGACTTTCCAGGGATACCCATGGAGGCCTTACATTTCAAGAAAGTTGTAGATGATTAGCCCTAGAGTTCTGAGCTTTATTGAAGAAATAAAAGTATAAGTCTCAGGCAATTCCTCTATGTGTTTTAAGCAGTAAATCCTTATCCCACAAGATTACCAATGAGTTCACCAATTATTAAGCATTTAAGCTCACCTGGAAGCCTGAGAACTACTGTTTCCAAGAATGAACCACAAGTACATGTTGAGGTTGTGTCATTGTTGGGTTCTGTTATGTTACCTTCTTGCTAACATTATTTCTACTGCCGCACAGGCAGTCTAACTGAAGTCCTAAAGTTCTTCAAGACTTGGTGTGAAGTGGGCGCCCATGGCTCATGCCTGTAATCCTAACACTCTGGGAGGCCAGGGCAGGTGTATTGCTGAGCTCACACATACACACACACACACACAGACTTGGTATGAGTAGAGGAGAACCAGGGCTCACAGTTATGAAATTTATGTGTAGCATGGTTCCAACCCTTACCTGGCCAATCCTGAAAACAGTTATTGTCCCCTTTTCTGAAGTTGGCAACTGCCTATCTTATTCTCTATGATTCACTCTTATAATTGCATTTTATTCCTGTCACCAACTTATGTATCCACCTCTCCCATCAGCAAAAGGTATAGTTAGATACTGAATCAGGTACAAAAATGAGTGAGAGGAAGATGATACTTAAAGAAGTAAAATGACCTGGCTTTGATCACAGTGAGTAAGGTCCAAATTACCTGTTGAACAGTTCCTCATATTTTGGGAGAAATTAAAAAGAACTTCTTGTTAGGAATAGCCTCCATTTATACATCTGGAAAGGATGGACCAGGTAGTGTGATTTGCCCAGAACTAAACTAAACCCAGGTCATCTGACACAAGCTAATGCTGTTTTTCCAGTCTAATGTGTTATTAATATTCTGGTCTGTATCTACTACAATTTGGTTCGGTTTAGAAATATAACCCCTCTATTTGTTCTGGCAAAGGAAATTATGTCCTAATTCAAATCCTAGTTACATAAATTAGTAACAGCATTTAGGATTTTGAATGGTTGGCCATAAACCCTGATAATCTTTAAGGTTTCATTTTATTCTAAGATTCTAGACATAAAATTTATTGGTGTCAAAGGTAAAAGTGATTAGTGATAAGTTCAGTGGCACATACACTATAGTTCTGCTCATACCTTTTAAAGTAGATGAACATTCAATTACTATATGAACGTGTTTTCATCGAAATATACTTTTTATTTATTTTTTTGAGACAGCGTCTCACTTGTTGCCCTCAGTAGAGTGCAGTGGTATCCTAGCTCATAGCAACTTCAAATTCTTGGGCTCGAGTGATTCTCCTGCCTCAGCCTCCTAAGTCACTGCTGAAATGTACTTTTTTAATAAAGGCAAATTTGTGAGAGTCATAATAGGAAAATGAGCTGATAATATAAATATACTGCAAATTCTTAGTGGTGAGATCAGAAATGATTCAGAAATCTAGAACAGGTGAAAAGAGAAATTCCAGGAAGAGACAATTTCATGGAAAGAAACTACAAAGGCAAAGTAGGAGGAACAGAAGCTTTTCAGTACCATAAACACTAGACCTTCAACTGGATTTGATGATTCACTAATGATAAAACAAGGTGATACTATCCCTTTTAGTCTGTTTTCTATTGCTATAACAGAATGCCACAATTTGGATAATTTGTTTTTTTTAAGTTTGTTTTGCTCACAGTTTTGGAGGCTGGTTAATTCCAAGATGCTGTTCCTGGCATCTGCTGAGAATTGTCCCATGGCAGAAAGCGAGAAAGCAGAAATGTGAGAGAGGTTGACAGCAAGCAAGACAGAGAGGAAAAGGGAGCCAAACTCCCATTAGAATGGAATTAATCCATTCACAAGGTCAGAGCCTCCATTCCCCAATAACTTTCCAAATGTCCTATATCTAACCATCACCAGAATGGCAACCAGATTTTAAAATAAGTTCTGGAGGGCACGTTCAAACTACAGCACTACACTTTCAATGTGACAACTCTACTTTGAAATAAAAGAGAGAAACATTTTTCCTATTCTCACAAATCCATTATAGGCTGTTGTTTTTCAATGTATAATTTTATAGTGTGAGTCCTTATATACTGAACCACCATGCCTTTTCAGGTATAGTTTTTTCTAGCTTCGAGCTAGCCATGTTTTCTCTTCTTGGCCTTTTTCTTCACCAACATGTAGTGTATATTGATAAGATGGTTGTAGGTTAGGGGCATGCAGTCTGAGTTCATCAAATAAAGGCATGCCAGGTGGACTAAACAGACTTTAGAAGTTCAGTCTTGAGTTGTGAACTCTGACCTGAAATAGAATGATATTGTTTATATGTGAAGGAAGTTACCCATATATGGTGCAATTTCTGTCTCTAGAAAGGCTCACACATTTCCTCTCTTTTTCTCACTCATACCTCGCAAGAAACCTTGCTATAACAAGATGACAAAATGAGAGTGGCCTCTAATGACAGGTATTCGCTATTGTTTGGCTTGAACAGATTTTCAATTAAAGAAGGAATATGATGAAAATAGTGTTCGTATCTTTTTGTAATACTGTTTCATTATATCTAAGTCTCCAATACTGTGCTCTTTTTCTGGCTTTTATTCTCTTATGTTTATTATAAAACCAGTTTCATAGGCCATCCGGAAATGAAGGGACTATATACAGACTTACTGAAAACAGGCAGGGAGTGGAGAAGGGCCAAGATGAATCTAGAGCCTTGGGGGGTACATCCCTGGGGGAGGGGGCTGCGTAAGGGAACCCAGACAATCTGGTGAGACTCCTCAAACAACAGCTTAACAAACATAAGGTCTATGGTTATGTGGCCCTGAGGAATCAAGCCCATGCCTCTATGGAACTACTTCCATATCTCTCTGGCTCAGAGTCAAGGAAAGCCTCTTATCCCTCAGAGTGGGACAATCTCTGAGCTAGCTTGAGATGTTTTGCTGCCCAGAGACAAGCCCTCAAGCAACTGTATGCACTAATGAGATAAGATTGATAGCCAGTTAGCAAGCAGGTATTATACTTTGAACATTGGTGGCACATCAGGGTGGGAGTCAAGCCCATTTGGAAAGAGCACGCAGCCATCATTAAGCATGTAGTCCTTGTACATGGGCCCCCACATCTGTTGCATACTTTTTCAATAAAAGACCATTATAGAGGTTACTAGGGGCTTCCCTGCACCTATGGGAATTCCACCTCTTACAAGCATTGTACTTCTCATCCATGTCTTGGCTGTTTCCCTCCAATGGTGACTGGGTGCCATATTGGCACCAACAAGATTGATGAAGTAGCATAGTGCTACCAACAGGGGGTCTCATCCCCACAGGTTCCATGCCTATTGGAGTCTCTTGCCTATGGGGGGATCCCATTGGGAGACCTTATGTAAGGTCTACTTCCTTATATAAGGAAGTGGGCCCATCATCCCTGGAAGGGGTGTTTCTTGGCCTACAGGTGGGGGAGTACCCCACAGCCAGGTTGGTACTGGGTTGGGGTCTCTGCAATGCCAGCTGTGTCAGCTACTGCAGCAGTTGCCACAGTACCTCTTCCTTGTGGGGTCATCATCTATTGGGATGGCCTACTAACCCCTTGCCTGGCCTAGCAAGTCCTCTAGGAGCCTGTGGCATGGAAACCTCAGCTAGGATTCCAGGGCCAGCAGCTCTACTGATCCCAGGGCCCTGAGCAGCTTGAGCAAGTGGCACTCAGGACACCATGCCTGGTTATGTTTTCTATTTTTAGTAGAGATGGGGTCGTGCTCCTGCTCATGCTGGTGTCAAACTCCCATGCTCAGACAATCGTCCCACCTTGACCTCCCTGAATGCTAGAATTATAGGCCTGAACCACCAATCCTGGGCTAAAATTAAATTTTGTAGTTTTAAAAATGTGTGTTTAATATTTTAACCATTCATTTTGTTTCTGTGAGGGCTTTGTACTGGCTTGCAAAGTGATTTGTATATTTTTTGGTAGTGTTTTGTTTCTGTTTTTAGTCTATTTTAAGATCAGGTGAATCTTAAGAGGAAATAAAGAACTGCATATTTGAATAGCTTCCTAAATATTAAAGTACATTCTATTAATCCAGAAAAGCCAATCTATAGTAAAATAGAGATTTTTCCTACTTGGTACCTTGGCGGTGTGCATGTTTCTCCTGTTTTATCACAAACCGTGGTGTTAATTTACTCTCATATTCGGATGGACTGTGAATGTTTCATTTCCATGCCTGCTATGGTGGTAACAGACTAGCATTTTTTTAGATATGGTTTTGTTTTTTATCATTTGTTTCTCTTCTACCAGATTTTAAGTTTGGTAGTTATAGCCAAAAGGGAACTATCTGTTGTCTTTTAATGTTAATGTTACAAGGTTTAATGGAAGAAAGAGAATGTCACTGTGGTAGTTGGCCATTTCCCCCTCTTTAATAGCATTCCAAACAAAGTTTCTTTAGAGAGCAATGTTCAGCAAATGGCATTTGTGCAGCCTCATCTTTGATTTGCCCATTTGTATATATGTTTTTGAGGGCCTTCACCAAAGAAGCTTGCCAAAGATGCTAGGCGTACTGTTTGGCATTTGCTTCCCAGTCTGGGCCAGAAGAAAAGTGATCTAAAAAGAACTTAGCAAAAATAATACAGTAATTCTATAACACTAGAGTATTCAGAATTAACAAATATTTATAATATTGGAAAGTCCCAACCCCAATGCCGTTTTCAATGATAACATTTGAATTGTTTCTTTTAAGATGTTTTAATTTGCTTACAACTCCACAGTAGAGATGGGACGAAGTAGGAAGACACTGAGGATAATTTACTCTCTTGCTGAGGTATAGGACATTGGCAGGGGATGGGTGGAGACCATACTGGAATCCTGAGGGGAAGATCTTGAATTGGAGTTAAGAGTAAGAAATTTACTTGGAACTTACAGCCTGTGGTTGAGAACTTAGACTTTGACTCTACATCCTGGCTCTGGCCTTGGCTAGTTGTATGACTGTAGGTCTTGACCCAAATGACTTGACCTTAATCTGCCAGCTTCCTTGTAGGTAAGGGTGTTGTCAATAATTCAACTTCTCTACTGTGAGACTCAAAGTAAATTTTAGATATATATAGTAGTTAGCGAAGTCCTAGTACATAATAAATTTTCAATAAATGGAAAATAACTATGTTTTTACTTAATTCTCAATATTTATTTTAACTCCTCTAGGTTTCTCCTTTCATTAAAGTATATCCGGAAATGTTGTTTCAGCTTTTACCGTACTACTTTTTACCATTTATTTATTTTGTTATTTTTCTTTGTTGTTATTGAGACAGTCTCACTCCATCACCCTCAGAAAGAGTGCAGTGACAACTTCATAGCTCACAGCAACTTTAAACTCTTGAGCTTAAGAGATCATCTTGCCTCAGCCTCCTGAATAACTGGGACTATAGATGCCTGCCAGAATGCTGGGCTAATTTTTCTAGAGATAGGATCTCACTCTTGCTCAGCTTGGTTTTGAACTCCTGAGCTCAAGCAATCTGTCTGTCTTTGCATCCTAGAGTGCTAGAATTACTGGCGTGACCTGCTGTACCTGGCCTTTTTATTACTTTTTAAAGGCAAATTATTGAGGCATAACTTATATATTGATATCATAGAAGCTACCCATTTTCATTATATAGTTAAATGATTTTTAGTAAATCATTAGTTATATAGTTGAATGATTTTTAGTAAATTTACCAAATTTCCAATCATCACCATGATTCAGTTTAGAACATTTTTATGTCAACCAACCCTAGGCAATCGCTGTCTACTTTCTGGCTCTATTGAGTTGAATATTCTGGACAATTTATATAAATAAAATTATATAACATGTAATCTTTTGTGACTGGCTTCTTTTACTTACCAAGATGTTATCAAACTTCAACCATATTATAGCATGAATCACTACTTCATTCCTTTTCATGGCTAAATGATAGTCCATAGTCTGGGTATACTGCATTTTGTTTATATGTTCATTAGCTGATGAGTATGTGAGTTTGTTTTCACTTTTTGGCTAGTATAAATGATTTTGTTATGAACATTTATTTGCACGTGTTTGTGTGGATATGCATTTTTGTATCTCTTAGATACACACCTAGAAATAGAATCGTGGTGGTATTATTACTAATAGTAATAGGAGGCTCAGCGCCTGTGGCTCAATTGGCTAGGGTGCCAGCCACGTACACCTAAGGTGGCGGGTTCGAATCCCCAGCCCGGGCCCGCCAAACAACAATGATGGCTGCAGCCAAGAAATGGCCGGGCGTTGTGGCGGGCGCCTGTGGTCCCAGCTACTTGGGAGGCGGAGGCAGGAGACTCGCTTGGGCCCAGGAGTTGGAGGTTGCTATGAGCTGTGATGCCATGGCACTCTACCCAGGGGGATAGCTTGAGGCTCTGTCTCCAAAATAAATAAATAAATAAATAAATAAATAAATAAATAAATAAATAAAACAATGTACAAGTGTTTCCTTTCTCGATACCCTTGCCAGAATTCATTATTGACTCTCCTTTTGAAAAAATTATTTTAACTGGGTTGAGACGATATCTATTATAGTTTTCATTTGCATTTCTCTGATGACTACTGATGTTAAGCATTTTCCTTATAACTGTTGACTATTTACATGTCTTCTTTTGAGAAATGTCTATTCTGATCTTTTGCACACGTTTAAATTAGATTATTTGATTTTTTTTCCTATTGATTTGTTGGAGTTCCTTGTATATCTCAGTTACTAATCCCTTGTCAGATGGGTAGTTTGCAAATATTTTCTCCCGTTCTCTGTGTCATCTCTTCACTTTGTTGATTGTTTCCTGTGCTGTGCAGAAGCTTTTTAGCTTTATGTGACTCCATTTGTCCAATTTTGCTTTGGTTGCCTATACTTTACAGTTATCACTCAAGAAGTCCTTGCCCAAACCAACATCCGGAAAAATTTCCCTCATGTTTTCTTTTAGTACTTTTATAGTTTCAGGCCTGAGATTTGAGTCTTTAATCCATTTTGATTTGATTTTTGTGTAGGGCAAGAGATATGGATATGGATATCCAGTTTTCCCAGCACCATTTATTGAAGAGATTGCCCTTCTCCACTGTACGTTGTTGGCTTGTTTGTCAAGGATAGATTTACTATGGATATGTGGATTTATTTCTGGATTCTCTATTCTGTTGCATTGGTCTATGTGTCTGTTTTTTTGTTTGTTTGTTTGTTTGTTTGTTTTGAGACAGAGCCTCAAGCTATCCCCCTGGGTAGAGTGCCATGGCATCACAGCTCATAGCAACCTCCAACTCCTGGGCTCAAGCGAGTCTCCTGCCTCCGCCTCCCAAGTAGCTGGGACCACAG
>CAUYQV010172530.1:0-25919 GCA_963574575.1 Galagoides demidoff | reverse complement strand
ATAACTGAGAAAATGACATGAAGGCTGTGTTGATCAGTTTGATGGAAGTATTTCGGATTGCATGCGAAAACCCCACACTGTACCCCAGAAGTGCATTAATGTACATAGTTACCATTCAATAAAATTAAAAAAAAAAAATTCACATGGAATCTCAAGGGACCCTTTGAGATAGTCAATCTCAAAAAAGAAGAAAAAATCTGGGGGACTCATGTTTCTTACTTCAGAACTTATTATAAAACTACAATGATCAAAACTGTGTGGTACTGGAAGAAAGACATACAGATAGACAGAATAGAACAAAGAGCCCAGAAATAAACCTTTTGGATTTATGGTGAACTAACTTTTGACAAGGATGATAAGACCATTCAAGAGGGAAAGGATAGTATTTTCAACAAATTGTTCTGGGAAAACTTGATATACTTTGCAGAAGAATAAGTTGAAGCCTTACTAACCCCACATACAAAAATTAACTCAAAATGGATCCAAGACCTAAATGTAGGACCTATATCTATAAAACTCTAAGATGAAACATGGAAAAAGGTTCATAACAACAACAACAAAAAAAAAAAGCTTCATAACATTTGATTTGCCAGTGACTTTTTAGATATGATACCCAAGGCAACAGAAGAAAAAAATAAACTACACTTCATGAGAATTTTTTAAATTTGTGCATCAAAAGACAACATCAGGAGTAAAAAGGTGAGCCACAGAATGATAGAAAATATTTGCAAGTCATATATTGGGTAAAAAATTAATATGCAGAAGATACAGGGAACTTCTAAAACTCAGCAACAAAAACCAAACCAAACCAAAGGAGGGCTTGAATAGACATTTCTCCAAAGAAGATATACAAATGGCCACTAAAAACATGAAAAGATCCTCAATATCACTAATCATTAGGGAAATGCAAATCAAAATTATGATGAGATACCACCTCACACACATCAGAGTGGCTGATTAAAAAAAAAAAAACAGGTGTTAAAGATGTGGAGAAATGTGAACCCTTGTGCACTGTTGGTGAGACTGTGAAATGGCGTAGCTGCTGTGGAAAATGGTATAGCAATTCTTCAAAACTTAAAAATAGAATTACCATATGATTCAGAACTTCCACTTCTGGGTCTATACCCCAAGAAATCAAAAGTGGAGCCTGGAAAAGATACTTGTACACCCATTTTCATAGCAACATTATACACAATAGCTAAAATGGAAAGCAGCTCCTGGATGAATGTATAAACAAAATATGATATATGCATATACAATGGACTATTATTCAGCCTTAAAAAGGAGAAAAATTCTGACATATGTTATAATACGGATGAACCTTGAGGACATTGTGCAGAGTGAATAAGCCTGTCACAAAAAGACAAATACTATATGTGTGTGTTTCCATTTATGTTAGGCATTTAAAGTAGTCAAAATCAGAGACAGAAAGTAGAATAGTGGTTGCCAGGGGTGAAGGGGAGGGAGAAATTAAGAGGTATTGTTTATTTGGTATGGAGTTTCAGTTTGGCAAGATGGAAAGAGTTAAACAGGGATGGACGGTGGTGATGGTTGTACAATGTTATGAATGTGTTGAATGCCCCTGAACGGTGCATTTAAAAATGGTTAAGATGGGGTGGCGCCTGTGGCTCAAAGAGGTAGGGCACCAGCCCCATATGCTGGAGGTGGCGGGTTCAAACCCAGCCCTGGCCAAAAACTGCAAAAAAAAAAAAAAAATAGTTAAGATGGTAAATTTTATGTTATGTGTATTTTACCATAATAAAAAAATATTGGAGAAAAAAATTGTTAATAAGCATTCACTTTAGAAGATTATAACTGATTTTTACTTTCTTCTTTGCCTGCTTCTGTAATTACCGAATTTTCTACAATGAATATATTACTGCTGTCATCAGAAAAATACAGCAGTAATTATAATCATCGTCCTCTATATTTATTGGGCTCTTTACATTTTTTAGTTAGCTTGCACATGTTACTTCACTTGATCCTTTTAATAACCCTGGGATGGAAGCTGGAGAGACTTTAGTGCCAATTTTACAGAAAGAAAAACCACTCCATAAGCTTGAAGAGAACTTGCCCGATGCCATGATGCTCAGACCTTCTGACCTCTCATCCAGAGTTGCTTCCACTGAACTTCACTGCTTTTCCTGGCATGTCAGAATCTACAAAGACAAGAGTCATCCTCACTATCAGTGTGGCAAAGCTGTGTCAGATATTGTGCGGGAACTGGTCCCCGGCCTCATGGCCGGCACACACCTAAATCACTGGTGGTTTTGATCTCCGCCCATAGCAGACTAGTCAAGGCTGCACCGGAAAGTCTGCTGTGGGCAATCCGCAGTAAAGATCTTCTTAACGTCTTGCTGGATACCATCGCAATTCATTTGTACTGCAGTGAGACACAGAGCAATCTCCCAGAGAAATCGCTGAGCTCTAAGCATGGCAGACAGGACTCTAGGGGGCGCTTTCTTCTTTTCCGGATGCAGTGATCAGTGCAAGTGTGAGCTCCCTGGACTGGAAGGCCGCAGTTCCTTTCTCTCCTTTGCATTGCTTTGACTTGGGTTCTTCAGCAATTTCTTTGCTTTCCCCGAGCTTTCTGTCAAGTGAATTGCTAATACTTGGTCCTAGAAATGTCCAGAGGACAGCATCGGGTCCTCGCTACATATCCCATTCCATCCCTTTTCCACCACGACCCCTTGAGTAAGACTCAGCCCCTCGCAGATGCGTCTCCCTTGGCAGCCTTGCATGAGTGAGGAGAAGCTGCAGTGCTCAGCCCTGGCTGCCGGGTCGGGGTCTTTCTTGGGCAAGAGTCTTCTAACCCCACCCAGTAACGTTCTCTCCTTTTCCACAGCTGTCTCTGAAGACTCTCCGGTGAGAAGACAGATGAAGCCAAGGTCCTGGGTTCCAGATTGCAGAAGAGGTGCCCCCAAGAGAACAGACCCCCCCACCATGCTCCAGCTATAGTTCAGTTGACACTCGGGCTCTGAATAGAGCGTTCGTTTATTGTAAATAAGTGGTTTGCACGGGCTTCAAAGCAGTGTATCAGTCGACTTTTATTTGAGTAATATTTTTTAAAACACCCACCATTTTTCCATTTTTTACAGCTCGGCACTTGTCTGTCAGTGCAGATAGAAGCCTGCCCCGCCCCCCGCCCCATATGCCCATTCCACGACTGTGAATATGCTTGCAGGCAGGCCCTTAGAGTTGAACCATTTTTAGAGATTCTTTAGTTTGCAGGTGGTCCCAAAGTCTTAAGTATCCATAACAGCTTCTTATTGGCGTGATTTTATATTCTCATTACACCAACTGCAAAATCAAACCAAATAATGCCTTATAAATGATGCAGCTCAGAGGAAGTAGTGTGTCCCCCACACCCAGACAATGCCACGCAGCCTCCAGTGAACGAGATACCACACACGTCTCGCTTCCTTCTGCAGTACAGGGATTTTTTTTCACTGCCTAGTGTAAATATATCACAAAGTAAAGGCAGGAGGGAGCTTGCCCCCCTCCAATGCCAACCGCAGGGCCCCTTTTGTCCCTGAACAATCAATCCTACAAGTAGCCAATTCTGTTACTGTTTACAGTGTCCCTAGTGCCCAGGTCTCCATCATTTTGCTTCTGTCCCCTCCATGTTCCCAGCCCCATGCTGGTAGAGTAACCAGGGTAAGGTCAGCTTTATGAGATCTCAGTATTTCTTTCCCTTACAGGTTAAAAATATACACAACTCATTATTATGATAAACTACTAGTTCTGTCTCAGAGGTCTTACCTATTGCCCCCCACTTTGAATGTGGGATTTCCGTGAAAAATATGATAGGAAAGAGTGTGGAATGAAATGGCTTGTGAAATACCTGCCTCAGAAATCTGGGGCCACACCCCTAACTTTAGGGAACTTGGAACAACCTAGCAGGTAAAACCTGGGTTAGAGACACTGCTGAGCTAAAGCAGAAACTCGCTGGCTTGGCAGCTCCTTGCTCTTTCCCTCCTGGGGTAAAGGATGAGTGCACGCCCAGGCCCCCTAGTATGGAAAGGGTCAGGCTGGTTGCAGTGGCCCCTCACACTCTTCTGAGGCAGCAAGGGAATGGAAGAGTGTGTGTGTGTGTGTGTGTGTGTGTGTGTGTGTGTGCTGCCTGGCCCCAGATTTTCCCTATCCTTGGTGAGAGAAGGCAGTGACAGAAAGGAGACAAAATAGGGAACAAACTCATCCCTGGGTTGGGCTCAAGATAGCTGTCAATTGGAAATCAGGAGGCAGAGAAAAGGGAGACCAGTGAAAAACATTTGCTTTGGAACAACACACTCATGCATTCACACCAGAAGGAGGGTTAGGGCAGGCGACTGCATACACTAGAGGTTGCCTGGAGTAAAGCAGAAGATGGTGTCCTCCCCACACCAGTGTTGCACTTTCTCGTTCCGGATGGAAGCAAGTGAACCAGGGTGAAATTCCCTTCTGTGGGGAATGAATGGAACCAATTTGCAGCAGCTAAATCAATAGAAAAGAAGGTTTTGCAGGTCATCAGCTCTGGGCATAACTGATTTGTTATGCTGGTTCCCAAAGGTTTTTCCCAAAGGCTTTCTAGATTATAACAGCATCCACTCCACTGCCCTTCCAGTTGTGTGTAAAGTAATTATACAAGTTCTAATTATCATGCTGAAGAGGGTCCTAGACAAAGGCAATCCCCCCTCCAGAGTAGACTGACCTGCCCTGCTTAGGTGTTTATACATTCATGTTCCATAGGCTGGGATAGAGATCAAAAAGAGAACTACTTAAGGACAGAGGGAAGGAACGAGCAGAAACCAAAAATGGCAATTAGGGAGAAATCTCAGGAATCTGGCATCACATCTCTCCTCAAGACCTATCACTGAATTCACAGCCCTTTGTGCTCATGCAGGTGCATGAGTTCCCCAGGTGGGCAGAGGGAAGGTTTCTTGACCATCAGCTCACACGTAGGGGTGTCTGAGTCGCAGAGTCCCCTGCCATCTTCACATATGCTTACTGACACTGTGGTCTGTGACTGCCCCAATATTTCACATGTATTTTATATTTATTGATGTCTCCCTCTGCAGAGTCATTTCTTTGTACTTAATAAACTTTAATAAGTGGAAAATGCTTCCAGTCATTTCTTTGTTAAAACTCAACCATGATCACTGGTACCAATCTAAACCAAGCAAGGGAAAAAGCTTTCTCAAATTTATTTTTTAAGGTAAGTAATGCTATTGTTTTATTAGTACAAAATGGGTGGTGTATTGCTTATAAATTCTGCTAAATTGTGTTAAAATGGAACGATTAGCCTCCCTCAATCCAGAAAACCTCCCTCAACTCAGAAAACTCCAACTCAGAAAAGCCTCCTATGTGAAGCAGAATCATCTCACTCCCCATTAGTGTTCTAAGGGGGACTCTTCGGCACATGATACAGGGGGGTGAGGTTCAGCTGTTAGACAAGCTGGTTCAGAGGTGCAGCTTTGGAGGCAAACAAAGGTCTGGATCTCTATTTTCCCTTTTACAAATTGGAGACAGTAAATTACTTAACTGGTCTATGTCTCACTTTCCTCATCTATCAAATGGGGACATAAATATGGACCTGAGCATATGTTGATGAAGATTCAGTGACATAGCCTGTGGGTAAGACCTCAGCCCTTAGATCACAATAGAGCCGAGGTAACAGGGCACCCCATGCACTGAGGAGTAGCCACTTTGCTTGTTACATGTGTGACACAAACAAGTTCTGCTGGCCAGGTCCTAGAGACCCCATTTAGATGTTTGCTGAGCTGCTCAGACCATACCTGACAGGCTCTGCCCTTGGATAACGAAGCAAGAGCAGTAATTAAAATTTATACACTTTCCCAAAATAAATCTCATCTAGAAACTGGTTTCCAAGCTGCTTACTACATGGGGCTGACTTGTTTTCTCTGTTCTCTTACTGGCAAAGGTACAGATAAGCTCTTTAATGACCAAAAGGGACAGTCTGAGTGGGGTTCAAAATAATCTATAAAGTGTTGGGGACCAGCCTCAAACTATGCTGTGAGTTCCCTCCCAGTGACTGGTGGAGATGAGAGGATGAAGGAAAAAATGAAGAGTCGAGACATGAAGAGAAAGTTTTTTAAAGAGTAGCTGGGGCTCAGTGCCCATAATGCATTGGTTAGGGCTCTGGCCACATATACCAGGCTGGCGGGTTCAAACCCAGCCTGAGCCTGCTAAACAACAACTATAAAAAAATATATAGCCAGGTATTGTGGTGGGTGCCTGTAGTCCCACCTACTTGGGAGGCTGAGGCAAGAGAATTGCTTAAGCCCAAGAATTTGATGTTACTGTGAGCTGTGACACCACAACACTCTACCAAGGGTGACATAATGAGAATCCATCTGCCCCCTGCTCCGCCCCCCGGCCATGTTGTCCCGCCTTACAGATGTTAAAATCTGGTCACCCTACTTAAGTGCCCACATGTGCATCTGCAACAAAGTGAATGATGAACTGCAAAGTCACATTGACTGTGGAGGTGGTGAAGTAGCTGTGATTACAGATACCCTCTCCCACCCAGTATGGGAGAGGTGGTCCCCAAAGAGGGGAGGGGAGCAACTTAATGGGAAGGGCTTTGGATGCCAGAAGCAAGTTCTATATTCTCAGGCAGTGCCCCATTAGGCGTTGGCATCCAATAGGAACCTATTCCATTATGGGTTGAATTGTGTACCTCCCCCCACCCCACCCTTTCCCCCCCGCAATTCACATGTTAAAGTCCTAACTTCTAGTCCCTCAGAATGTGGCCTTAATTGGAAATAGCCTCATGGTAAATGTAATTAAAGATGAGGTCATAATGGAATAGGGTGGGCCCTTAATCTACTATGACTGGTGTTCTTATAAAATGGAGAAATTTGGACAAGGTGAAATGAAGACAGACAGAGATCAAGATCATGCTCCTTACAGGCCAAGAAATGCTGACGCTTGCCAGCAACCCAACAGGAGATGGGCAAGAGACACGGAACGGACTCCACGCTGCTCTCAGAAAGAGCCAACCCTGCTGGACTTCTAGGCTCCAGACCTATGAGACAAGAGATGTCTCCTACTTACACCACCCAGTTCATGGTACTTTGTAACAGCAGCACTCACAAGCTAGTACATGCACATACCGTCATCTTGGAGCTGTGCAGGAGTAGTTTGTCTATGAAAAGAAAGCTGAGGATAAAATATAAAGATTAGTAATTCCTTGTCATATGAATGGGCTAGTCATCTACTCTGACCTTGAAATAAGTCCCTTGTTGCAGGAGACTAAGTCCTATTTTCACGAACAAGACATTCACTTGCTTTTTTGCTGTCCCAGTGGAGGTAGGATCCTGGAAGCAATCTGGCACCTCTGGGTCACAAGATTGGTGGAGAGTTGGCTTTTTTTTTTTTTTCCACGTGGCTTCCTCTCCTGTGGCAGAGCTGCCAAGGCTTTAGGATAAAAGTAGTTAGCATACAGAGCACCAGACGTGCTGACATTCTAGCCTTCAGATTCCATGCATTACCACTACTGTTTATCTCTTTTTAAAAAAATTTTTGGTAAAATACACATGATACAAAATTTACCATCTTAAACATTTTTAGTGCTCGGTTAAGTGCATCTATATCGTACAGCAGCCTTCATCACCATGCACCTCCGTAACTCTTCATCTCGCAAAACTGAAATTCTGTTATTAGACGATAACTCCTGTTATTCCCTCCCCTCCTGGGACCTGGCAACCACCACTCCTTTCTACCTCTATGAATCAGACTACTCTAAGTTCCTATGTAAATGGCATCATGTGATACTTGTTTTTTGTGATTGATTCATTTCACTTAGCATAATGTCCTCAAGGTTCTTCCATGTTATATTAATAGCATAAATCAGAATGTCCTTCCTGAGGACATATTTTAGCTGAGTAATATTCCATTGTATGGACCTACCACATTTTGTTGATCCTTTCACCATCTGTACATACTTGAGTCATTTTCACATTCGAGCTATTATGAACAGTGCTGCTAGGAACATGGGTGTACAAATATCTCTTCTAGGCTCTGCTTTCAATTCTTTGGGGTATATATCCAAAAGTGAAAACACCAGGTCCTACGGTAATTCCATTATTGATCTTTTGAGCAACCTCCATACTGTTTACTACAGTGGCTGCACCATTTTATATTCCCACCAACAGTGCATAAGAATTCCAATCTCTCTACACCTCTCCAACACTTGTTATTTTCTGTGTGTTTTTTTGTATAGTAGTAGCCATCCTGGTGGGTATGAGGTGATATCTTATTGTGGTTTTGTATTTATTTTTAGAGAGTGAATTTACCCACAGAACAGTATATAATGCAG
This sequence comes from Galagoides demidoff, assembly GCA_963574575.1. NCBI lineage: Eukaryota > Metazoa > Chordata > Mammalia > Primates > Galagidae > Galagoides > Galagoides demidoff. The sequence continues at coordinate 17,599 of CAUYQV010172530.1, read as the reverse complement.
GTAAATACTAACCCACTTGCCTTTTCTAAAGATTCCAGTCAGAAAAACACATCCTCTTCATATTCTTTCTATGTTGTGACTAATGTCCATGTTTATTCATGAAACACAAGACAGAAGAGCCCACTAGACATTAATTTCAGTATTTTATTATTACGTGTTTGATGTATTTAGAGACAATTCCAACGGCAAGCACTGGATAGGGATGTTATCTGGTTTGTAGATATTTGTACAAAAGACTGTTAAAGATTACATAGTCAGTTCCCACCGCAGGAAACACAAATATGTTTCTTTTATTCCCTGCCAACAGCATTTTCCATCTCACATATTTAAATTTTCATAACATGATTGCAAACATGTACATATTAGTTCCCATGAGAAATCTGCAGGTGACATTTCAGGATGTTTGAAGTTGTTCAGATAAAGCACATTTTGACAGAAACCATAGAAGGGGAGCTGGGACTTGGGACTGTGGGAAGTGAAAGGCCACAGCTATGAGGAAGCATAGGAAGCACAGTGCCAGGACGGCACACACAGGTGACCTGCTGCTCCTCCGCCTCCCACGAGCATGTCCAGCAAGGGAGCCCCCACCCCCTAGATTTCTCTCCTCTGTGTGCTTCCTTCCTGAAGCTAAGAACTCAGCTGAAGCCCTTCCCAGTAAATGATGGGTGGATCTTCAGTCAAGCATGCAGTTAGCAGTCTCATGACAGATACCTGGCCCCATCTGGCTTCCCTGCTGGGCTGGCCAGAGTTGTACACCACCTGCACCAATGCGGGATGACATCAGTTAGCAAGCAAAGTAATTTCCCTGGTGGGTAGTTATTTTTTGTACCTATTTACCCAATAGTAAAGGAACTCCACTGCTAAGATCTAATAGGCATATACTGGCTGTGTTAGCGTGTAAGAAAGCCTCCTTCTAATAACAACACTGAGTCCTATGTTATTGGGCACTAAAGAATCTTTATAAATTCAGTTATGTCTTTATTCTACCTAAAGTTTCAAAGCACCTCCTAGAATGAAATGGTACTCTAGTTCTGCTTTGCTAAGTTACTTTTACTGGAGCCTCTGTCCTTCAGTATTAGGGCTATCTTTGTAAATCCCATCTGCTAGACAAAACTCACTAGCTTTTGTCTGGTTCTGGGGTGTAAGGGTGGGGGAGAGAGTCTGTCCAGTACGGCCATGTCTCCCTTCTGCACAAAGCATGCACAGGTCCCCTGCAGTCTGAATAGCTACACAAATGGGATTCTAGGATGCTATTTACACACTGTGACCTTTAAGCATTCTTTTCATACATTATCTCTTGGGCAAAATGTTCATTTTCCCCATACTGCCTTCAGAAAAGCAATCCCTGGTCAAGAAATTATCCATGTGAAAAGCAATTTTTCCAAAGCAAAAATATTCTGGAGTTTTTTGTTTGTTTGCTTGTTTTTAAATTCACACTACAACAGCCAAAAATCCTTCAACATATTTCCAATTGTTTATAATAAAAAGTCATGAAAGACAGTGCTGCCACATCAGAAGAATCCTTTACTGTCTTCTTGTCTTTCCCTATGGGTCCCACCACCATCATTGGAGTTCTTAGTGGGTACGCGGACCACCCCATGCCTGATAGGAGTGACCACACCCAGCTTAAGGGCTGCCAGGCTGCACCAAAGAGGGCTGTCATGCCCTCTTGTGGTAAGAAGGGATATCACAATTGTGTACACTGAATTAGCCAAGACAATGCCCAATTAATTGGTCCCTTTCTGAGATGCCTGATCAAGCTCAATGTCCCCTAACAGAAGTTGCCATGGTGTTCCCACTGCATGGAGTGGGTAATGACCTAAAGCCAGCATGGTTATCCATGACCTTGGTTTGGCCCATAGTATTGGAAGCAGGCCTCTGTGTAATTTATTCTCACTAGACTTCTTTTGTTCAAACCCCGAATCACTCTAGTTGCCTCAGACAGGACAGGTCTGATGAAATGTTTCCATAATAAGTCAACATGAAACCATGTTGAAATTTTATAGTGGCTTTCTGCATCATCTTGCTTTAAACATCCACTAAGCAGGTGGACTTGAGAGGGGACAGGTACCTACATCATCCAATCCCCCTTAGCAGCTGCAGATGGGTGCCTTCAGGATGGCTGCTTTACCCAAGACACCCTAAATTCATCAGGAGTGAAATCCCAGGCAAAATTTGCACAAATCTTTTGGCAACAACAAGCCACCATTATTGGTTACCACTAACTTAGTCAGCTGAAATATTCCCACCTCCCACCACTTATGGTTATGGTTTTACGTGCAGAATTGACAGAACTGCTGAGCAAAAAACTCGTGACAGCCTATACTCATGTTCTGGGGCCCTGGTAGAAAATATTTTGTTCTGATAAGTCCTCTGAGGTTCAATGTTCACACCTATTTAATGAGGGGCTGGGTCCCTGCCGGCTCTCATGGCCTGTGATACTGCTGCTGAGAAGTTACTACCTCTAATTTACTTCTGAGACTACAGATACTCACAATATTTCCATCTGCAGAGTCCTGACAAGAATGATGAAGCAGAGTTAGGCCCAACAGTGCCTTCCCGCTAGCTGCTATATTAATACGCACTTCTGAAAACCATCTCTGCCCATTCCAGGAGTGGTTAAGAGTTTCAATAGATAAAGGGAACCCCCACCACTGCCACCACCTACCCACTTCAGCTACCAGTCTGAACAAAGGCAGCCTCTGGGTCCTATGAGCTATAAGGCTCAGGGGGAAGACTGGGGAAGGCAGTATGCAGATTTGTGGATACGCAGGCTGGGCAGAAGCGTGAGGGGTGGACAGCTACCCTGTAGAGAAATGCTTTCACATCCATCTGGTGCCTTCTTGCCCTCTTTCTTCCCCATGCTAAGCCCATCTGGTCTTCCTCATATGCTTTTCTATGTCCTGGTGGAAAGTCAAATCCTTTAAGTGAACATGACATTGGAAACAAATCAGTTCAATTAAAATCTCTCTGCTGAGCTAATGCAGTGACTGCTCAGATTCCAGCTACTTTTAAATGGAATCTAAATAGTCAAAGAGTTCCTGTTTTTCTTTCCCTCATTAGCTGAGAGATTCACAGCTTTGTGGGGTGGAACTTTGCCACAGGGCCACTCAATCCTCAGCGAGATGCTGGTAACTAGGCCGGGAATCACTTCCACACAGGGCCTGTGGCAGGTGTGCAGCTGGGCCTTTCGGAGATCCACACGGTGACGTGGAGTCTGCAAAGTGGGTGGGTTCCAGCTCTCACAGACACCAGCTCTCTTGCCCACACAGGGAGTTCAGCGGACCCACCACAGAGAAGGGAAGACAGTTTCCTCAGGGTCACACAACTCAGGAAGGAGGTGGGATTGCAGGGGAGCCACCTTTTGATTCTGTCCCCCAGAAGACCCCTCAGGGACAGTGTGCACCACAGGCGTGCACACAGGTTGAGGGAAGCCAGGGAGGCTCTCCGTCGGCTCCACACACAAGGGGCCTGTGTGCACAGACAAATGCTTTCTGTTCACCTGAAAGAAACCACTACTGAGAGAGACTGAGACTTCAAAAGCGTTTGCTTTTCCCGCCAGCTCGGCATTGTGGAGCCTGCCTTTCAAGGCCCCATGAACTCTAGTCCCCCTGTAAAAGGCTAATGTGTCCATTGTCACTGAAGTACAATAATAGCAGCTTAAATCCACAATTAGTCACACAACTGAACGACAGGTAAATGGGATACGAGTTACACTGCAGAGGAAGGGGGCGGTGTGAGACTCGAGGCAGAACACGAGGAGACAGTCCTATCCAGCTTCAGAAAAGGAGGCCACATCTTAACGTTCTCATTTTACTCAAACAGGAGAGTGGTTTGTTTCGCTGGTAATTTAGTAAGGTGGGAAGTTTTAAATAAGAAGGGAAAAGGGAATGCTTACTTCACTTAAAGAACTTAATCTCCGTGTCAACACAGTCATAGAAAAGATCCCCCACTTCCGTGGGGTCTGGGGGGTCAGAACTGGTCAGGATTTCTTCCATGGCTTCCAGACCTTGCTTCTCCAGTTCCAGCATGGTCTTCCTCAGCTTGTGACCTTGCTCCTGAGGAAGGACATGGCCACATTTACTGTCAGCAAAACAGCTCACCCAGTCCACAGGAACTTTACACACCAATATATTTGAAAGGTCTCTATTTTCTTCAGGACAAATTGAACCTATTAAAGGTGTTACACAGGTTGGCGCCTGTGGCTCAGTGGGTAGGGCGCCTGTCCCATATACTGAGGGTGGCAGGTTCAAACCCAGCCCCAGCCAAATTACAACAAAAAAATAGTTGGGCATTGTGGTGGGTGCCCGTAGTGTCAGCTACTCGGGAGGCTGGGGCAAGAGAATCACCTAAGCCTAGGAGTTGGAGGTTGCTGTGAGCTGTGACACCATGGCACTCTACTGAGGGTGATAAATAAATAAATAAAATAAAGGTGTTACATACATGGTGGGGAAAGCACATGAGTATCTAACCACATTCTTTCTTCTTGTCTTCAATAAAATGTACACTTGGATTTCATATGAAAATCTATAATGACAACTGCTGTGGGTATAATGGGTGCTAGGGATCATGCATTGGGTATTTTTGTTTGATGTCTTATAATTTTATTAACCAAAGGTTTGAGGGGAGAAAGAATTGCACTATTAAGAATTTTTTTTTTTAATGGCTGGGCACAGTGGCTCACTCCTATTATCCTACAGTCTGGGAAGCCAAGGCTGATGGATTGCTTGAACTCAGGAGTTTGAGACCAGCTGAACAAGGGTGAGACCCCATCTCTACTAAAAAAAAGAAAAATTAGCCAGGCTAATAGTCCCAGCTACTTCAGAGGCTGAGGCAAAAGGATTGCTCAAGCCCAAGAGTTTGAGGTTGTTGTAAGCTATGGTGACTCTAAGGCACTTTACTAAGGGTGACAGAGTGAGACTCTGTCTCAAAAACATATTTTTTTAAACTGGAAACTTCAGAATCTTTTTTAAAACCCCATACTATGATAAAACATGTATAGAAACCTACCATCTTTAAATACATGGTTTAGTGGCATTAAGTATTCATAATATTTTGCAATCAGCACCACCATCCATAACTAAAACTTTTTGGAAGAATTACTTTTTTGAAGCAACATATTATTTTAACTTTATTTTATTATTATTATTTATTTTCAGCAGTTTGAACCCACCACCTCCAGCATATGGGACTGGTACCCTACTCTTTTGAGCCAGAGGCACCACCATGATTTTAACTTTAAATAAAACGTTGCCGTCAAATATAACTTTTCACCCCCAAGAGTATACAAAGAATTTTAGACAGCAATTAAACAGCAATCCCTCCCAGAACTGTATATTTCTATCATTCCTAAGTAAACAGTAAATGAAAAAGAAATGCTCTAAGCCTGCTGAGTTTCAGAATAACTTGAGAAGTTCATTTGATTTCAAGAGTCTGGGCAGGAAAATTAACACCAGCCTTCTAGGAAGGACCTCAAGAGCCTAGATCCTGGAAGGAGACTAACCATGCTGGAGAACAAGGGAGGGGCTGGTGCGTCACCTCCCTCTCTGCCTCCTCCCTCGCAGACCTCACCCTCCCGCCCAGCCCTCACCCACGCTCACCTGGCCACTTTCGAGGACAACACGTGCCCACTCGTGGGCCTTGTACAGCTCATGCCGGCGGTCTGGTTTCTCCTGGAAACGAGGCTCCTTTTTGGCAGGGTCATCGTCCCCAAAACAAGGAGATTGTGCTTTGGGGACAAGTTTTACATCATCAACAAAGATGAAAGGCTTGAATATGGATCTGGAGAGAAAGGAGAGGCACTTCAGCCAGATAGAGATTGGGGCCGGGGGACGCCCAGAGATTGTCGTTTCTATGCAGCATTTTCTGAGCCAACCACGGTGTGTGATGGGTGGGAAGTGATGCAGCCAAGAGAGACTCAGCTGCATGTTTTAGTAACTATTGCAGCAAAGCTCACAGCCACAGATGCCTCTATTTACAGCACAGAGACACCAGAACAGATTTTCTTTGTTCTGGGAGGACCATTTGAGAAGACCCTTTTAGTTTGTAAAAAGCAAGGCACATAGGCACCGCTCTGAGAAAGGGTGACATGGGCCGCCTGTCTGAGTTGAAAGACCTTCCCCCCTCTATCTCCATGGTTTGCTGGGAAGCAGCCTTCTGGAAAATAACAGCCTTTTGGTTTTTAGTTTGGCTTATTTTGTTTTCTTTTCTTTTTCTTCTTTAGGCTACTTTATAGAAAAGTCTTTGGACTATCTCTGACAGACTCAAGGAGGGGACAGATTAAGACAGATGACAAAAAGGCCCCAGAGGGGACATACTCACAGAAGTCTGGTTGCATGAGAGAACTAGCACTGGGCATGGTAGGTGCCTAATGCCTTTTCTCTTTGATTCAACTCTTTCAGCAGCACGATGTACATTAGGGAAAATGGCTCTGTGTGTGTGTGAGTGTGCACGAGTGTGCTTGCACATATCTGAACATACATCACCTCAAGTACAAACACAGAGAGATACGGCCTGGAGTCCCAGGATGACAGAGCGAGGGACATATAGATCAGATTTGTCAGAGTTGCCATTTTCTCTCCTCTCAACAGGTGCACCCTGGCCCACCCCGAGGTGCCTCAAGAGGGCTAAAGGGAGCTGGGACGTTGATTCCAGAAGCCCCAAAGTATCTGAGGCTTTAGGAGCTGAGCAGGCTAGCCAGTGCACCACACAGGTGTTTTTATGCACACCGTGCTCTGAAAAGAACTGGAAACCAAGAGCCCTTACTACCCAACTGTGTCCTTGGATGGGAAGTGTCAGCATCACTGCAGAAGCTCAGGCCCCGCCCATCCTGCTGAATCAGAGTTTGCATTTTTAACAAGATCCCAGGGGATTCATAACATACCCAAGTCTGAAGAGCTCTATTCTAGACAATGGTAATGAGAAGTAATCTCCTGGGTTAGTTCCATGAGGTTACCAGAGAAAAAAGGGCTCGAGTGAGAGAAAGAAAAACACTGATCAAAATACGCAAAATTTGAACTTGGACTAATTTAATTTGAATATCAAAGCAGTCAGATTGTTATGCCCCAAGCTGGTGAAGTGAGGGGTACTAGTTAAGGACAGTGTCTGGCATTCTGTTATTCTCTATAGGTGATGCATATATATATATTGGAAGCTGGTTCCACCTTAAGTCAAATCTACTGGGAAGCACTAGGTTAAATAGCAAGGACCTTCCCTGAGCAGCCATCATCAAAGGACCCCCCCCACCCCTCCCAAACACAGGGGAGCTACCCTTATACATTTCCACTTCCCTCAGTCCTTAAAATAAGACCATTCCTTTTCCCTTCTACCAAATGTTGAATGAATGACTGCTGGTTGTGAAAAAGAAATTAATGCAAAACTTAAAACTGCCTAAACCAATTTTGGTTACAGAAAGATGAATTCTCTGATTAGGGAAAACAGTTGATTCTGCAGAAGGGCTGAAGACCTGGGGGCTCACAGAAAGAGGGCAGTGGAGGGGAGAGGAGGGAGCAAGCGTGCTAGACATCAGGAACTAGCTGCCTCCCAGCAACCAGTGCCCTAGCGTTCAGGGTTTCTTGAAAAGTCAGTGTGCATCCTGCTGTAGTCAGCAGCCTCCTTGGCTGGTACAGAGATGCTTCAGTGACAGACAGGCCCAGAGCTCCTGCCCAGCAGCCCAGAGCCAGCTCAGTTCACACCCTCTCAGCTCCAGGGCTGTGCACCAGGCAGAACTGGGCAAAGCTGTGACTCTCACCTGAGCTGTAGGTGGCACAGGTGCAGGCTCAACACCTGGCCACCAGGGAACTGCAGAGCCTGGTGTGCAGGGTCTCCTGCATGTCCCTGCCCACCCCAGGCCACACATGATGCTACTTCTGCATCCTCACACCACACCCCTTTCTCTACTACTCAGAAGCCCAAGTGGGAGTGATAGCAGGAAACCTGCCACTTTATTCCTAAAACCTCAGTGTTTTCCCTACTGTGTGTTTCAGGACTCCTCTGACATAGGACCCTGTTGGGGAGAGCCATGCTGGGGGCACTGGATGGGGCCAGACACTGAAATACACTATTCTGACAGTGGGGCAGGGACTGGGGATGGACCAGGATGGGCTGTCATTCTCCCTCAGGCTCTCATCTGGGCTAGAGTGATCTCTGCTGTCCCGTCCACCTTCTAAAACCAGTCTGGTTTGATTTCGATGCCATGAGGCTTGCAAACTTGTGGCTCCAACTTCAGTAAGCTGGTGGTAACCAAAGTCATGGTCTCCTGTATCCAACGTACAGGACAAGACACAGTAAACGATAAGAACACGCCATCTAGTGCAACTCCAAACCCAGTCCACAGCCGCCGGGAGGCGGTGGCGAGTCTAATCAGTGAGGGTGCCTGGGGACTTTTCTAAGAGGTAGTGTATGTTTATCTCTCCCATCTATCAGTTGTTTTTGTTTTTGTTTTTTTGTAGAGACAGTCTTACTTTTCACCCTCAGTACAGTGCCGTGGCATCACACAGCTCACAGCAACCTCCAACTCCTGGGCTTAGGCAATTCTCTTGCCTCAGCCTCCCGATTGGCTGGGACTACAGGCACCTGCCACAACGCCGGGCTAATTTTTTGTTGCAATTTGGCCAGTGCTGGGTTTGAACCTGCCCCCTACTCATTGAGCCATAGGCACCATCCCCATCTATCAGTTTCATTAAAGAACAACAAATAATAAATATGAGGAAGTTCCCAAGATATTCAAGGATGTTTTTCAAAGTTTACAAGGAAGTCGGCATACTAAACTGATTTAAAAAAAAAAAAAAAAAAAAGAAAGCATAAATTTGCCAAGGTGGTTAAAGGGAGATTTTTTTTGAGACTGAATTTATTATGCAAATAATAAATAATTATTGAATTATAATCATGCAATAAATATTAATAAACATTATCACTAATCATAATTAGAATAATACTGACATTTGTTTAAACCAAGATGTGGGAATTGTCTTTGATGCAGGTCTGATCATTTGGGTCTATGTATCCAGAAAAAGGGGAATGTAGATAACTGAGGGGTTCTCAAACATTCAGATTTCTTGGAAATCCTTATTCCAAATCACATGTAAAATTACAAAGGAAGAATAAGGAGATATTCTGACATTTTCCCACAGATGACCTCATTGATGGTCATCTGGTAGCTTTTTGAATTTAACTACTTGAATGAATGTATGCAAATTAACAGATACACTCAAGTGAGTCCAACCCACCCAGCCAGGGTGAAGCCCACTTCATCATGTGCCTATGGCACCTCAGAGGGTCCTGTGATGGCTCTGATGAGGGACATGGCTGAGAGGACTTCAGAGGCTGAGTCTGCTTTTGCCATCACGGTTGACTCAAAGACTAACCTTCAGAAAAGCCACCCAACCCCAGGTCAGAATATGCCCTGGTCACTTAGACTTCCATGGTGTGGTATGGCAAGAATACAAGATGACAAGCCCCGAAAAGGAAGATCCTTCTGAAGGTAAGGGACAGCCAGCAGCTGGTGAATGAATGAGGTTAGAACTGGCCGAGCTACTGTAAAGGGACCCCGTGAGGGGCAGTTAAGCCAATGATAACAGGAGCATCACTAAAGGAAGCCCTTCCCTCCAGCCTCAGCCTTGAGTGACAGTTTGAGGCACAGCCAGGAAACAGGCTCCACTGGAGGCCCTGCTGTCCTTTCTCCTTTCTGAAACCTTGGGATGGATGTACCTAGCCAGTGCAAAAAAAAACCTGCTCCCAATCATTTGTTTTCTCATTTTGGAAGAATAGTAATCTTCTCATGAAAGTCTCTACCATTTTATAGCATAGCATAAGTTTCAAAGCATTTGCATTCACTTCTCACGGTCCTCTTATTCATTCACTCCATAAAGATGTGCTGAGTCCTGAATGAGGGACAGATTCTGACCTAGGTACTAGGGAGATAGCAATGAGCAAGGCAGGGCAAAAACTCCTGTCTCGTTTTACATGTGAGATGACTGAGGCTCGCAAAGCTGAGGGCATTGTCCAAAGTCACATCTCTAACAAGTGGCAGAATAGGAACTACATTCAGATCTTCTACATGTAAGGTCAGTGTCCCCCAACACTGCTCGCCCTTACACCCTTCTGTTGTTTTTTTCACACAGAAGGTGCTACTGCAGAAAAATAAAATATCTTTTGTCCTCTGGAATTTGGAATTTCAGTGTCAGTGGCCAACCACCAGTTCCATGCTCAAACAGCTCTTTGTTTCTCCTGAAGATGCTGAAACCCCCCGAGTGATTAAGCCAGGAGGATCATTTGAGCTCAGGAGTTTGAGGTTGCAGTGAGCTATAGACCCTGTGCCCTGAAATTCCTGGCAAAGCTACTGAGAAGAGTCAGGCACAAAAGGAACAACACAAAGACCCCGGCTCTGAGGAATCCGCTAAACCTCGGGCCAATGTGAAAAGAATCTGTAATAATTCGTTTCTCTTTTAAAAAGAAAAAAAAATGCAGGTGCCCCTCACAGTGGTTCATCTATGGGTCATTCCAGGTTATTGTAGTCACTTAAATCAGATTGTTGAAGTCATACCTGGATTAGAACAGGACCAATCCATGGAAAGAGTTTTAGTTTTAAAAGGAAAGGGAGCCAGTACTTCTGGAGCATGGGACAACCTTCAGCATAGCAGAGGGATCCAGATGCTAGGAGGTTTTGAAAAGCCACAAGTGTAGGGCAGAGAGAGGAGAAGGAGGTGTTGGAAGAATTCAGAGTGAAACTGGAGGAGTCAGTGTCTAGGGCCCTCTGCTCTCTGCATATGTGTGCAGGCTGTGCCCTTTGTGGCCCCAAAAGGCTACATAAGTTAAAGCCACTTACTCATAAGTGTCTAAGGCTCATAATGTTTTCTCCGGTAACGAAAAGGTGCCACCTGTTGCTAACATTTGAATTACTCAGACGATACAGTCTTGACTGATCCACATTATCCTCTCAAGGTTAGTACATAGGAGGAAACGAGAGAGAGGAAACAAAGAAACTCATGGAGAGAGAAAGAGACAGACCACATCCCTTGAATCTCCCCTGCACCCTGCTACTAGGTAAAGTAGCTCAGATGCTGTATTTTCCTAGAACTTCCTCTATCTTCTCTCTCTCTTTTGGTTTGCTCATCCTGTACCTTGAGTATTCGTGTATTTTCTTTGATGTCGGGGGTCTCTCAGTGGTCTACCTGTCTGGCAACTATAGCTCTGAATAAGATAAGCCCAGTTTACAGCGTTTGCCAATTTCTGTGGTGTAAAAACCTTACGATGGACATTTAAAGCTGCCAACATGACTGAACATGGAGCTGGGAAAAGATGCACACCACCAGCTCCCCTGACTCCAGCAGACCGTGAGGCTGAATTTACAGACATACAGTGCTTAGGTCCTGCTCCACTCTTTCCTTCTCCAATTTCATATCAGTGAAGCATTTGGCTAGCACTGGCTTCCTTGGATATGACTTCCAAAAGGCAGAATCAGTACACCAAAGCCAATTAGTGTCACTATATGAATAACCAGGGTACCAGCTGACTCAATGGACTATTAAATAGTCCAATTTGCCTCCTCAATAAAATTAATTGAAGGACTTTGTAGCTCCCTCAATCATTCAAACCCTGACTTTTCCATTTCCTTTCAACTCCCCAATTTACATATAGTCGGAAGGAGAGAGAAAAGAGGGTAGAGAAAAATAAGATGTGAGCCTCATGCCTGTAATCCTAGCACTGTGGGAGATTGAGACAGAGGATCGCTGGAGCTCAGGAGTTTGAGACCAGCCCGAGAAAGAGCAAGCCCTTTCTACCAGAGAAAGAAAAAATTAGCCAGGCATGGTGGTGTATGCCTGTGGTCTTAGCTTCTCAGAGGCTGAAGTAAGAGGATCACTTGAGCTCAAGAGTTTGAGGTTGTAGTAAGCTATAACGATGCCACTGCATTCTTGCCTGAGTGACAGAGTGATTGCTTGTCTCAAAAAAAAAAAAAAAAAGGAAAAGAAAAGAGAAAAATAAGAAGTAATAAGATGTTAGAACAAGTTATATCAAGGAAAAGATTTATAATACACTGAGCATAGGACAAAGAAGTCCCCAGGCAGACAGAATAGTAAGATCACGTCCTTTGTTCTAACACTGGGAGGGATAAATACCACAGTTCTGCTCTGTGATCATAGTCTTTTGCAAGTCCATTGCTATAAAATGATGCTCTGAAAAACATCTCTCTACTATTTTTAGTGTTAGCAAAAGCCAGCTAAAATCACCCTAATTTTACTACCTAAAAACCTAAGAGAAGGTAATTATGCTTCCTGCTGACAAAATACAATATGTCGAACACTCCCAATTACACAGAAATGTTGAAATGTTGAATAGGAAAAAGAAAATAACTTATGACAGTTCTATACTCACAGTAGGAAACACAGCTCATTCAACCATAGAGGATAAAAATGAATGTCTTCCGGAAGGCTCTTAATCTTCTATAAGATCTTTTCAGTTAATTTAACCATGAATAATTTTTTTAATTACTTGAAATTTTCCATTTTAAATATTAGAAGGCTATTGCCAAGCCCATTTCGATAGCTGGATTAGGCTGTGTACTTTAGCATAGGAAATAGAACCCCCTAGTATTAGTGTCCTGACCGCATACTAATTCCTTTAACCTAAGAAATAGAACCTTTAACCTAGGAAATGAAATCCCTAATATTAGTGTCCCTCAGACACTAATATCAGGGACAATAGGAGTTGATTCAATTCAACCCACTCCTTGAAAGCCTCCTTTCCCAAAGAACAGTGTCCACTCTCCTTAGCAGAGCATCTCAAACCCATATATAACCCCAGAGTTATATATTCAAAATATAACTCTGGATGCCCACATGTACACTTGCTGGCCAGTGGGATCCTCCTGAAGCAGCCATCCCATCAGCATTGGGGATAGAAGTGAGGTCACAGTTCACTAGGAGGAGGTCCAATACCTGGGAGGGGAAGAAGCCCCAAATCTGGAAGACCACAAAGTGAGTGGAAGATGGGGCCAGGGAACCAAGGGTTCAGAACTGGGAGACAAAATCGAGAGAAAGGATCTGGAATCAAATGGCAGGGACATCTGAGATTTCCAGGAAAACCCTGAGTGCTGAGGCTCATAGGAGGGTGACTAGGCTTGTGGAGTGGAGGGCTGGGGGTGGGGAGAGATGGAAACCTAAACACCAGATCACCTACAAGAGGACCCATGGATGTAGCCCGGGGTCATGCTATTTCACACCTCAGTACATGTGATTTTCTCTACCCAGAGTATTCCCTGATTTTTCACCTACTAAATTCCCCATCTTCCTATAATGCCCGGTACTCAGGAGTTCCTACCTCTGTGAAGTTTTCCCCTCCATCATCTCCATTTTCCTTGTATGCACCTCATATCCCTGGTAACCAACAAGCACAATATTTGGTACACAGTAGGTGCTTAATAAGTGCTGATCAAATGAGTGAAAAAAAAACTTCAACAGAGTTCAACAGTCAGACCTTGTTGGAAGGATCTATTGAGATCAGCAGTAGTTTAAAAAATGAGGCCAAAAGGTCATAGGAAAGACACAGCTTTTCCCCCAGATCATCTAAGGACTGATCCCTAGCTAGACACTATCATTGTCTTATATTCATAAGTGATAGGAGAATAAATAGATGGGGATGCAAAAAGAAAATTTAACAGCAGCAGATTCCTTGCTGGTAGATTCAAAAGTTTCATACCTGACATTCAAATAATGATACTGGTGTTCAGCCAAAGGAACATCTTAAAAACATCAGAGAACCTACGGGAATGAGTAGCCTTCTAGAGCTTTCCAGGCTGAGGACCAGACTTACCTGACAGATTCCTAGCTCTACCTCAAAGATTCTGATACAAGAGGGTTGGGTCAAGCCATCTGTTATTTTTCAGAAACTCCCCCAAGCAATTCTAACAGTGAATAAATTTAAAAACCACTGGAACATTGGTTCTAAGCTACCGATGATGTGATTTGTGGTGTACATGACTGAGTTACTAGGGAAAGGTGCAGCTGTGTGCCTTTATAGTTTTCACAAATAATAGTTAAACCTACTTGGATTATCTCATTTCATCCTCCCAAAAGCATATAAAGGCAGGGGCTAGTATTATCCTCCCTGTACAGATACTGAAACTGAAGCTTAGAGAGGTTAAGTAACTTATCCTGCTCCTGAGTGACAGACGTGTTCCCCACCACGTGCAGTACCGCCCCTGTGCTGAAGTGTGTGGGTGGAAAGCAAATCCCTAAACCACCATGTGTTAAACAGCTGGCCAGGACACTTGAAGTTGCTTCAGTTGGATTACTTCTGGACTATTTCATCCTTTAACTCTCAGGAACTGGTTGTTTGATAAATCTTGGGCATTCCTGTATCTGTCTGTCTTGTTGCATTTTGCTCATCTGCAGCAAAATACTTGGCCCTTGGTATTTACTCAATAAATATTTGATGGATTTAAAGCAACAATTTGATTCCATGATTGTATTCCATACTATATGAATCAAACCAAGAACTTCACTTAATCAGAGCTCTTTGTCCTGCATTGCCCACACTGAGGATGATGGAAAAATGTGACTTTGCTATCCAAGTGGAGGACATGGTCAGGACCTTAATACTTGCTTGCTGCATGAGCTTTCAAGGGAAGCCCAGGCTTTCTGCCTACATCACTGTGTCACAGACAAACCTGGAAGGATCTGGGGTCCCAGTGAAGTAGTGAATGCATGGTGAGCTTCTTTTCTGAGGCAGGACAGACACGGTACTGGCTGTGGTGAGGAAAGATTCAGAGTCTATACAGACTCCACTGGCTTTGTCCCGTAAGATGTTAATCATGGTCTGCACGGTAATGCTTTCTGTAAAAAAAGGAAAGAATGAGAGATGGAAAAGTGAAATACAACCATAGCAGGCTACTCACCAAAATCCATCTACTTCTTGCTCTTTTTAGTAACAAAAGCCCTGAAATTATAGTTGGAGGATACAAAGGGTGCCAAAAATATATAAATACATTTTAAGAAAGGAAAAGACTGTATTGAAATTGTATGACTCAGTATATACCAATAATGTCTGTTATCTTGTATGTTGTAACTTTTATTGCTTGTAATTACGGAAATCAAATGTGACTTGAGTATTACAATTTTAGCACAGTTTTTTCTTTCTTAAACTATGTATACATTTTTGGCACCCTCTGTATATTTTCCAGCTTCCCTGTGACTAGCGGTGGCCATGTGATAAATTTTGATCAATGGGAGGTAAGCAGAAATGATGTGTACAATATCACATCTGTAAGATGTGATGAGGCATTGCCCTTTACTTTTTTTTTTTTTTGAGACAGAGTCTTACTTTGCCCCCTTTATTGAGTGCTATGGTGTCACAGCTCACAGCAACCTCAAATTCTTGGGCTCAAGCAATCCTCTTGCCTCAGCATCCCAAGTAGCTGGGACTACGGGTATCGGCCACAACACCCAGCCATTTTTAGAGATGGGATCTCACTCTTGCTCAGGCTGGTCTTGAACTCCTGAGCTCAGGTGATCCACCTGCCTTCGCCTCAGAGAGTGCCAGGATTACAGGCGTGAGTCACCGAGACTGACCTACACTTTACTCTTCTTTTGTCCTTTCCTGCTGGATGGGAGAGGCCAAAAAAAGCACCACAAATAGAACTCCTGTGTTAAGCAGAGTAACTGGCACTGGACTGTCCATAAATACTGGACTATAATACAGGAGAGAGATAACCTTCCATTTTCTCTAAGCACAGTAATTTGGGGTCTCTTTGTTATAGCTATACCTCAATGATTAACTCAAAAGATGGCCACGAGAACATATGTGTGATCTATGTATAGTCTTCCAGGCTCTCTCTCATCTCAGAGTCACAGAGAGAGACATTCATGTTCAGAGCCATTAGGACTATTGGATCTGACTGCAGATAAATGGACAAACAGATCTTTCACTACCTGGGATCCCATATCTACATTTTCCCCTCTGGTTATAATTTGTTAAAACAGTATTTTGTATTTCAGTCTGTATTCACTAAGATGGAATCACTGCATCACATAGGGGAAGGTTTACTAGCACATCTCATATCCATTTATAGCATGCCATACCCAAAAACATTAACAAGAAGTCCTAGATTTCTTCAACTATCCAGGGTTCAAATTTCCTCACTGTCTCACGGATTAACTTATTGACTTGAATCAGAATCTAGTAGGTTGGTAATGTCTCTTAAATCTCTTTTAATCTCTGCCTCTTGCTGCTGCCCTTGCATCTTACATGTAAGAGAAATTCTGTCATTTTTCCTGTAGAGCTTTCCACAACCTGGGATTTGCAGATAGCATCCCAATGGGGATACTTAATACATACCTCTATCCTCTGTATTTTCTGGAAATTAGTAGCCAGGCTGCAGCAGATTTAGAATTTGGCAAGAATATTTAATAACTTTCATCAGGCTACTGTTTTTTTAATTAAAAACTCCTGGCCAGGCGTGGTGGCTCACGCCTACTGTCCCAGCGCTGTGGGAGGCCGAGGTGGGTGGATCACCTGTGCTCAGAGGTTCGAGACCAGCATGAGCCAGAAAGAGAGCCAGAGTGAGACCCCGTCTCAACCAAAAAAACTGCTGGGCGTTCTGGCAGTCGCCTGTAATCCCAGCTACTTGGGAGGCTGAAGCCAGAGAATCACTTAAACCCAGGGACCCAGCGGTTGGCAGAGGTTGCTATGAGCTATGCACTCTACTGAAGGACATAAAGTGAGACTCTGTCTACTCCATAAAAAAATAAAATAAAATAAAATAAAAGTAAAAATAGCTGGGCATTGTGGCAGGTGCTTGTAGTCCCAGCTACTTGGGAGGCTGAGGCAAGAGAATCGCTTAAGCCCAGGAGTTTAAGGTTGCTGTGAGCTATGATGCCATGGCACTCTACCAAGGTTGACAAAGGGAGACTTTGTCTCAAAAATAAACAAATAAATAAATAAAAATAAACAAGATTGTTAATGCATGCAGAACATGAGAGAAACCTCCCTAAAAAGGGGACTCATAGCAGTGGCTTAGATGCTGGCTTATGCAGCATCTTTAACAAGGTACAATTAATCTGTAGGGAAGTGACAGGACAAAGGACGATGGTCTGGGCTTCTGAAGGTGGGAAACTGCAATAGGTAAATATGTGCGAAGAAACTAAGGGAGGCCAGGTTGTTTACAGAGTCTCTCTGGAGTTCTCTGGGCTGATAAAGAGTCTCCAGTAAAAGAGTGAGAAGGCCAGATTAGCTCCGTTTTGCTGTTTACTACACAAGCCCCACTCCTAGCTGTTTACTATACAAGCCCCATTCCTAGCTGTTTACTGCATAAACTCCATTCCTAGCCCTTCCGCCCCAACGTCTGCCAGTAAAACCTGCAGAGCCACTCCCTGCTGCCTTCCCCCACCCCTCACCTGTACCAATTCAAATCCTCCTTTACTAATGAAATCACCGACCACCAATCAAAAGTGTACTTGAGTCTGACCCTACCCCTCTTGCTTTCTGTACCCCATAAAAACTTGCTCCACCCAGGTTCGAGACTCTTCCTCGGTGTGTATGCCAAGAGAGTCCAGGCTTGGGCTTGGCTCGGGCCTGAATAAGACTCGCCCTTGGCTTGCATACC